>JABFYK010058320.1:0-25540 GCA_018849495.1 Termitomyces sp. T123_Mx157 | reverse complement strand
TAACCGGTACAAACTTGCCACGACCGACGCGAACGTGCGATTCAAAGTTATTGCCAACCCGACTTCCTACAGCTTGGGTTACGCGGAAGGTGACGATGCAGATTTCATCTTCCCTGCTACGATAGACAGTTCCGCACTCTCCATCGCCCCTGCTGGGTAATTATCTCTCTATGCTTCATATTGCACCATACCAATCTTTCATTCATCCAGAGGATTCTTTTTCAAAGGCGCCTCGTTCGGGATTTATAATACCGGCAACGGCAAACCTAGTCTCATCTCCGCCGACTTCAAATATTGGAAACAGACTCCAGTCACACCTTCTCTCAACATTAAGTCATCTCAATAGCCTTCGAGTCAGCATTAAATCATCTATTTTGGAGGGTGATAGTTTATAAAGAATTGAGATAGGGCGTGCTCGACGCAAGCAATGAGCACATAGTTACGGGTACGTTAGTGATAGGTGATAGCTGACAATGTCAATCACAAAGAAAAAATTTTTCTCGTTCTCAGGGAACACTGTAGACCCCCGTAAAACTGACATAGTCCCGGGATCGAACGAGCGTCGTGAATATGGAAGTGAACTCTAGGTGAGCGAGCACACGTTAAGACAACGACTGTGCAAGCGCATTGAGCTGCCCAGCCATTTGCGGGTAGTTTTTGAGGAACTCAGCCTGCGCTCCAGTTGCCTAGGCCAAGCATCAGTATTCCCATTTCCAGCATAAGAACGATGTCATGAATCCCCCACTCACATACTGATACGTCAATGCATTTTGCAACTCAGGCTCGCTTCTCGCAAGCTCCGCCTGCCTCTTGAAATACTCTGCCGCCTTGGGAATCTTACTCTGCTGCAAACTCAGCTGAGCAAGAGTCGCTACCGCCGCTTCGCACTCCGGGTCGATCCTCAGCGCCTCGCCGCAGCAGCGCTCGGCGACACCGATATCCTTTTTCCATTGGAACAATGCAAGTCCTTTGTTAACTAGGGGGAGAACGTTGGGCGTTGGCTTGAGCTTTTCGAGTTCGATGGCGCGGTCAAATTTCTCCACGGCGTCTTCGAAGCGTTGTTGGTCGAGGAGAAGTTCGCCGCTGAGCGAAAGGGGTTTTAGTATGGGACGGTTATGGAGATAGGGAGGAAAAGAGACGTACTAGTAGTTTTGGGGCTCGCTTCGTTGGGGGAAGGCTTTGAGTGTTCGGCGGAATGTAGCCATACTGTTAGCGATGTTGCCCGACTTGTATTGGGCGACTGCGAGCTGGATATGCGAGAAAACGAAGGTGTCATCCAGCTCGGCAGATTTCGTATAGTTCTCTGCGGCCTGCGAGAACTCATTCATAATGAAGTAAACTGTCAATAGTGTTAGCAATGAACATATAACTAGTTTTGTAGCTGTTCACCCTGTCCACGATGGTAATAGATGTCCGGGTCTTGCTCGTTGAACTTGATTGCCTCCTCGAAGCACTTGAAGGCACTAGAAGTGTCTCCTTGTTCCATGTGTACAGAGGCGAGCTTCACGAGACTCTGTGTGAAGCTCGGAACAACCTCTACTGAAGCAAGTAAGTCTTCCTTAGCTCCTGCGACATCACCAACAAGGAATCTAAAGACTAATCAGCAGGTGAGTTCTTTGTGAGATCGCTCCTCTTACTTGAACGTTCCCCGCAAGTTCAGGGCCTCAGCGCGGCCCTGGGACCAAGAAATACCTTGGTCAATAGCCTCATTCACGAGCGTCAATGCATGTGCATAGTTGGCAGCCTCGAGTGCTTGGGATGCAAGAAGCAAGGTGTTGTCACCTGTTGACGGGTTCTCTGGAAGGCTGGGGTGAGGTCCTGAGGCGTACATGTAAGTTGAGATGAGAGTTTGGAAAAAGTGACAGACGTACGGGGCCGGAAGGCGGAGAAGTAGGCAGCAATGAAAGTGAAAGAAGGAAGGCGGGGTTCGCGGGTGGCCATGATTTCTGCCGCTTTTTTGTTTGAGACCGCTTGGAGCACACGCTCGACGGCTTGTGCGGTACTTTGATTCGAGAATTTTTCGAGGATAGTTGCGGCAGTGAAATCTTGGGAGGCAGAGTTAGAAGCGTAAGGATTGAGGGGGGAAAATCGACCTTACCTCGGAGCGACTCTTCATACCGGTGAAGAGACTCAAGAGCCATGGCACGACGGTTGAGAGCCTTGATGTACATGTTATCAAGCTTCAATGCCTCGTCACAGTCCGAAACTACGAGGTCATACTGAGAAGGTTCCATGTTGACATAACCTGTACAAAACTCAGTGAACTGCTGGGACAGAAAACGGAACATGACATACATGCTGCACGGTTGCTATAAAAGATGGGGTCAGGGGCTACCTGGATAGCGCGAGTGTAGAAAACGGCTGCTTCGTTGAATTTACGCTCCTTGTACGTTGCGTTCCCTCGTTCCTTCAACTTTCTCGCGAGTTCTGCCCGTTTCTGCCCTTGTAATTAATTCGTGCGGCTTAAGAGACATGGACACTCCAACTGACCTCACTTGTCAATGCAGCAAGCTGCTCTGAAGTCAATTGTGTATCAACTGCACATCGTTAGAGACGCCACATAGTGTATTACATGACACACACCCAGAGGATCCTCGCTCTCAACCTTGGGCTTTGGCGGCACAATCTCTTCAAGAATAGGCCCATCTACGTCTTTCACCGTCTTCTTCTTCTTGCTCCCCTTGCTCTTCTTCTTCTCCTTACGAGTACCCTTTTCGACATCGGGCCGCGCGTGCGGCCGTGACGAAGTTGAGGCGTAGTAAGCGACACCTCCAACAGCGAGAGCAGCGGCAGCGCCAAGAAGAATAACGCGCTTGTTCTCGGATATAAACGACTGAGCACGGTCAATGAAAGTGGAAGGCTCGGAAGACGCCATTGTGAAGAAGAGTAAGTGTGTGTTCTGCCGAAGACTTTTTGTTTTCGTGATGCGGGCGTGGGAGCGTGCAGATCCGTTGACGGCTCTGATCGAAAGATTGCCCCTTTTCCAATGTCTTCGCTAGTATATCGGTTAGTACACGCGCCTGTCATAAGTCCTTGATCCGCGCGAAAGCTGGGTTCGACTCCCAGGCGAAGAGATTGTTGTTGGGGCTTATTTTTTGTCGAGTCAGAACAAAGACTACGCTACTAGTTTTCGTCAACCCCAAGCTAATGTCACGCCCTCCACATTCCTCGCTGTTCTCAACTCTAATAATATGCTGCACTCCGCTCTCAACCACACATGTCCGGTGCGCGCATTTTCAAGCCCGCACGCGTTACCAATCCTTAATGCAGTCAAGATCCAGCGCACTGCCGAAACGCCCAACTTTTACGACGTCCCATGTACCTCTGTATTGATTTTGCTCCTCCGAGTCCAGTGAAAATGATTTTTTTACCTCTGTGATTGAACAGAAACAAGTTTGATTTATTTACTGTACTCCAACACGCTTGTTCGAAACAATAAACGTAATGTCATCTGCGTTGGCGCAGAGTATATTGAACCATAATTCTTGTCCAGAGTCATTGGTATGACTCGGACGTGTCCAGGTTGGGGGCGAGAGGGGAGCAAGGGAACTTCTTACGCCTGAGGATTAAGAGCTCGAGCGCTTTCCGACTAGGTGGAAGACCTTGGAAGAGTCAGAGTATTAGTCTGACACTACGTTTTGTGAGAAGCGTGGAATGGTTCAGACCATTCATGGTAGTGATTTATAATAACGTCCAACGTTCAACGCTCGTGAGTGTCGTGTGTGATTACAGATGCACGAAGACGGCGTATGTTTTCTGCTCGCGCGTGCTTGTCGACATTCTGACTCTATCATGAACATACTAGTAACAGGAAATACTTTCGAGTGAAGCCGTCACGGTGTGCATCAGCCCGCGAGTCACTAAGGAGTACATTATGTATCAGCTCACCATCTGCAACGATTTTGTTATGATGGCGGTGGCGGCGAGGCGGAAGCTTTCTAGGTAACTTTAAAATACATGATATTTAAGATGCGAACCTGTAGAACTTCTACTATAGTATATCCCAAATACAAGTGGCCACGAAATAGGTCGAGATCAAACGCTCGTATGTACTAGACAAGATCGACTAATGCCCGCTCGTGTCATTCCAGCTGTAAGTAAAGATGAGTCAATGCCACCCGCCGACTGAAGTGCAAATGGCTTACATATCCTGGAAAAACTTCCACAGCACAGAGAAGAGAAGACCTTGCAGACCATTCGTCAAAATTCGTGTCTTCAAACCTCGGCCCAACAATCCTTTCACTCCATCGATCGCAATGATCACACGTGCAGCGTCGAGGTATCCGATGCGCGTTTCATTGACTTGTCGGTACGTCTTGACCACTCTCAACGAGTTCGAGACACTGTCGGAGACGACGGATGAAATAAAGCCAACGATGGCGCTGCGAAAAAGCTTTTCGATCAGGTTATGTGCTTCGGGGAGGTTGGCTTCAAGGTAGTTGTAGGTGCCGAACCACTTTCGATTTGACTGTCAGGGCAAGGAGTGACAAGCTCGAGTTGGCGTGGACGTACGGGATAATGCCCGACGAATGTAGCAGCAGCTGTTGCGAAGGCACCATACCATAGTGTCCCAATACCATATTGTTTGATCTAGGTTTTGAGATGTATCAATCATCCTTGAAAGCTTGACCGCCTATCTGTGTCAGTACTCACCCTCTGACGTAGAATCGGTAACCCATTCTTACCCTGCGTCTGCATTATCGTCTTGACAGTATCAACAGGTGTAAGAATCATACGGAACCCAGCGGCAGCTATCGAAGCGAAGACGGTCTTCATGAGTGCAGGCAAATCCTTAAGGTAGATATTCGACTGTAGCAGAACAAGAATACCGGCGTTGGCGGCTGTGTCGCCGAAGCGAGCGACGGGACCCTGGATAAGTGCAGCTAGAATACCATGGTAGTATCGTGTCCATCCGCCATCGGTATAGAGGGTATATATAGCTTCAGAAGTGGTGGTTCCAAAGCGGTATTGGTAGTTCATTACGGTGCGCAATGGCTGCATTTCAGTATGAGCTGTCCTTAAAAATTGGGAGTTCGAAACAAGAATGTACCATCAATGTTAGCACCTGGATAACCATGGCTGAATGGTATGAGTAAGTTAGCTGGCGTAGATCTGGAAGATACGCTTCGTACCGGCTGCACCACTGAGTCCACCACCAAGAGCTGCCTTCAGCGCCTTCCCAAGGTCAAACTACCGAGTTACCAATCAGCACTGTGACAACCATTGGACAATATATTTTGGCAGACGTTCGCATCGCCAGCATCAATGAAGCCCTTGACGAAAACGGCGAAAATAGCGACACCAAGTAAACAGAGGACGACTTGGTACGTCATCTTCTTCCAATCGCGTTGTTGAGGTATAGACAGACCTCCAGCTTCCTCGACCGTCCGATGGTTGTTTGTAATGACAAGGAGAGGCTGCCTCTCGTCAGCATTAGCGACAGCTTCTAGGGAAGGCGCTTTCGACATGATGGTCCGAGTCTGTGCTTGCAGACTATCCAAAGGGAATAATAGTATATGCGGACCAAGGGTGATAAATTATGAGCATCTTCTAGATTAGGTGGGGCCTTGCCGTGCCATGTATGGTGTGATAGTCCGCCATATAAGTATTGACAACACACACGATTTTGTACATGAGGCACCCTATTTATCTTTCTCGATCCACGTGGACACGATGAATGATGATATTATGGAACTAAGGGGATTGGTAGATATGCAATCGAGTAAAGGTATGAGATACGATAGGGTCATATTGTCCGCATGATTGAAATAGAATCTTTAGGCAGGAATCAAGGGAGGAGCCACATGATGGTATTTTGGAGCCTTTCAAGAGGCAGAGCGAAGCAGACCAATGCCACCTCGAGTCGAACGAAACTAGTGATACAATGCCATGGTAGTCTAAGCTGCTAAGGAAGATGAAGTGGAAATTTAAAGAATATACGAACCTGGTAATACAAATCTAGCTTTACATCGGGTTCGTTTTAGGCAGAGACAGCAGTGCGAGCATCCTCGCTGATAGTTAGCTTATCCATTGCGTCCTCAAAAGCCTGGCCATCATCATCCTTGCTCTCAGCAGTTTCATCCTCTTCACTATTCGCACCTCTTTCATCATCATCATCATCATCCTCGAAATCGAGCTGGCAGGGTAATCGGATCAGTCTACGAAGAATAGGGAATCACGATACACACCGGGTCATATACGACTCGTATGATCAGACTGCAGCTGGGACAAGTCGCGATGTCCTCATAGTTTGCAAGTTGCTTTCGAGAAATCTCGAAGCGATCTCCACAAGGGCAGGGGTAATGATAGACACCCTTCACAGAATCCCAGGCCATATCCTCAATCTCAATTTCGTCATAGTAGGCGCCCATAGCCGTAATCAAGCCCTAGTGCCGTGATCGACGTCGAATGAGAGCACCAAGCTCGGTGGTACCGGTAGAGGACATGAAATTTTTGTGACTCGATCGTTGTCACAGTTTGTGCTACCATATCGATAAAGCTTACACGAACCACATTACGTCACTACGTGGGCCTCTTTCTAACTTTTTCCAAGGTCATCAGCGGGTCTGCCTCATGGTGAGAGCATGGAAAAGACATGTTACTAAAACAGCTGCGCCTTGATAGATGGAAAGATGATTATGATATCCTATCCACAAGAGGGTTGTTGTACTCGAGGCTACCTCGTTGTTATCCTTCTCATGGTAACAAAAACGGCTCACAAAAGCTCACAAAAGGCCTAGCAACCTTCACCCCACAGATAAAAAGATTTGCTTCTGCTTGTCGCTTGAACCCTTTTCTCCTTCGCATCCCGCTCCACACATTGAGCATCTCTCAGCGATGATATACACACTGCCCATCCTTTCGACCCCGGAGGCTGATACCCATTCCCTCTCAATAGGATCATCTCTTCCTGTCATCGTCACAGCTTTCACGATCTTCTTCATAGTAGATTCAGTAATTAACCTATTGAGACGACACAAACACAAGCCAGAGGCAATCGTCGTCTCAGAATCACCAACCCTAGAGCCACACCGATCCCTGACATGCTTTGTCGACAAATCCCGCAGCATCCTGGAAGATTTTCAGGTGCTTGAAAAGCAGCTGGCAATTAGCAAATACCACTGTTCGAGACGCCCAACGCCTAAACGAAAGCGTCGCAGAGTCGTTGCGCTCCAAGATACTAAACCTTCGAGGATTCAGCAATTCCAGCCCTCATGTGAATTTATCACTTTCTGCGACCAGTTACTCCTCACCAACAAGATATGGAAGCAAGAGAAGGAGCTTAAAGCCCTCCGCGCTGCTTCCGATGCTAAGTCGCGCGCCTCTCGTTCTACTGCCTTCACCACATTCTGCGAACAACTCCTGCTCTGGAACCGAGTCTGGAAACTCGAACGAGAGGCTGCGGAGCTGGTACAGGAGAAAGAAAGGATCCGGAGGGAACGCGCCGCGGCTGTCACGCGCGCCGCGAAACGTATGGTGCAGGATGTCCAAAAGGAGCGGATGGTGGAAGAATTCGTGAAGGACCTGATTGAGGAGGTTGGGACGACCAAGGCAGAGATGGGGAGCATGAAGGAAAAGCATGAAAGAATAGTGGAAGATATTCAAGGGGAATGGGTGAAGGATTATCGGAAGGTAAGGGAAGAACTTCAACAGCTCAAACTGGCACAGTCAGCGAGGCTGGTGGAGCAGGAGTTGTCGAATTCGTTGGAGGAGAGTTTGTTTGAGAGCATCAAGGAAGGGAACAGGCGTGTCAAGCAGCTGGAGGAGGGTCTCAAGATCGTTGGTTATGCTTCGTCAGACGAGACGTTGACCGAAGCCGAGACGTCTGATGCTGAATCAGAGCTGGTTTCCGATCTTTCGTCGAGCACATGTGTTTCGTCCAGTGCTTCTTCAGCCCGGCAGTCCCCGACGAATACGATCCATCATATCCCAGAACGAAAACGATGCACAAGCCAGGGACCACCGCCGGCTTGCCGCACATCACAGCATACTCGTTCTTGTAGTGTACCAACTACTAGAATCAATGGCTCTAGCCTTGGGACCCTGGCGGTCAGCCAGGGAAAACCTGTCCCAGCCATGAGCAGAAGCACGGCCTCTGTCATGAGGACACCTAATTATTCGGGGAGACCGCTTGCTGTCCGTAACCGCAAGACATCTGTCACAGCTACGCTGCCCGTGCCCCTGACATCACCCGCCTCTGGCTCAGCTTTTGCCAAGAGCGGCTCGCTGACCAGTAGGGCACCATGGAGAATATAGTAGTTATATTTATTGAAGTAGCTTGACGTTGATCGTTCTTGACGTGTTTATCTGGGTATTTATTACTTGTTCGTATATTGTATTATCTATCTGGTATCTCGATATTGTACGTTAGGCGTACGTGTACTTAGCATATTGCCAGCGCAGGAATACACGAGGTGTTGGTGTGTAACATAAAACGTTGATCGTTCTTGACGTGTTCATCATTCATTACTCGTACGTAGATTGTATTATTCATCTGATATGTTGATGTTGTACGGTACATGTTGGTGTGTGACATAAAAATGAGTCGAAAGAAGCTTCTCTTGCGAAAATTCCGTGTGCTTCGCGCGTTGTTTCCTTATGATACCTCCGAAAAAGAAATACACATTCTTTCAAGTAAACTTGTCTTTATCACGTCTTTTTTAACGGGATTATGCGGCATGTGTGGACTTGTCCTTCAGTCTTTCTTGCCTAGAAGTTCCCGGTCAGTAGACGACTTACTCAACAACGGCACAACCTTAGAAGTCGTATCGGGAAGAGGGGAAGAACTGGTTATTTCATGCTGGCCGGCCTATCTTGGAGCAATTGACTGCCGACCGGCATAGCGCCACAACTATATCAGTCACAAAACTACGGTTAGATCGGGCGGCGTCTTGAAATGTCGACAATCAAGTGGCAGCCAATGTTGGGCGCGATGCTCTATTTCCAAGGAAACTTACGGCGATCGTGAGGTATGAGGAGTTATATGCCCGTTAGATTATTACGATGACTCGGCAGACATGGGAAAAAATATATTTAAAGTGACATTAATGGTACATCACGATCATGATAAGTTGTATGGCACACCGGCACAGCGCCACAACGATATAAGTCATGAAACTACGGTTAGATCGGGCAGCGTCTTGAATTGTCGACTATCAAGTATCATGTGGCAGCCAATTTTCGGCGCGCTGGTCTAGTTCCAAGGATACTTACAACAATCGTGAATAACTCAGATATGTGAAAAAATATATTTAAAGTGACCTCGGTACGACGCGGTCAGACGCACAAACGAGCGGAGAATTTATGAAGGCCGACAAGTTTCAATTAGTAAAGTTTAAGTTGAGAAAATCTTGTTTGTGGAGAAACAAAACCTATCCAACTGCATCACGATTTTTCTATCAAGACGCGGCGATTGGCAGACAACCAGTCGTTTGAATCAGACTAGTACGTGGATCAATAAGGATGGAACGTCGAATTTGGAATTGCCCTCCCCGCACTTCATCTGTCTGTCCCACTGCAGACAAGAAGACACGTGGACCTGTCCTCGGTTAATGGAGTACCCGGGGTGGTATTTGCTAGATATTTTTGATTTTGAGTAGTATGTAAGTACAAGCTCGGTATAAGCTCAGTACTTGCTGTGTGTCTCATTGTAGACAAGACGTGTAGATCCGTCTCGTTTCACCAAGTGCGTATAGATCCATCTCGGCCGGGGGTGCCGAGAGTCGAATGTGTTATTCTGACTTTTAGCGGTAAGCAACCTCATTGTGCAGTCTGGAATTATTGACCCCTGATTGACCGCGAGTCTACGAGTGTCCTTTACAAGTTAGAAGTACCTTGGCGTAGTTGGTGCCTCAAAGAACTGTACATTATTGAATAATCGATTACGACTATTCTCAAGATGGCTTGGAGATTGGCTTTCGGCGCGATCAACGAACTCCGCGAAGCCTCTGACTACTTGGAAGATGTTTGAGGGGGCCTTCTGAGAGGCAACTGAGGGGCGTTATCGGGCGTAGACGGGCCGGTATCTGCAGGGGATGGAAGGATGTCATCCTCGAGAGAGTTCGGATACCTAGGACAGTCAATCGGTTCCTCCGCGGTACAGGGGGATTGCGCCAGCAAGTCGGGGTGATCGAGTACCCTTATAGAATTTTTACAGACGGGGGAGATCAAGTCATTGCAGTAAGCACGGTTTGAGGGAATTGCCGTGATCGAAGGTGTTCATAGATGAGGAGATTGCCGCGATCGAAAGTCTGAATTGGATAGTCCGAGATATCGGTTCATTAGTAAGAGACACGACTAGTCATAACTCAGCAAGTCAATATCATTCTTCTAGAGAAAGAAAGAACATAGAGCGATCGTCGTATGGGGAACGAAATATCTCAAAACGGGAACGGAGGGATAAAAGCAAGTGACGCCGGCTCCTGTTTACGGTTCAAATTCCTTAATAGGCTAAAGCTTTACTTGGGGACAGTGCACCACATGGATGAGCGCATGCTTTGAAAGAGGAAGGGTGACTCGGAGAGGGAATTGTCTAATCGCCGCTTAAATCTCGCCAGATCTTGCTGCCTCATTCCATTCGATGAAACGACAAAAAACCTGATAAAAACATATGATAACATATGTATAAAGGGGCCTCTGGCTCCCTCGAAATTCTTGACAATGATCCATGCTGCATGATGCCTGAGCACGCTGTCATCTGATCTTTCCTTCCTTCTCCCCCTTCTAGCCTGAAACGCGCGTACGTAAGGAAAGAACTCATCCTTTGTGCCCCCGAAAGCCTTTTCAGAGAAGTCCTCAAAAAAATTATCGTGATAGACCCCCTTGTAACTGAAGGACTGACACAAAGTCAATGAAGTCTCCTGCCCGCTATCCCACACCGGCCCCGAGTAACCGCCGACTATTGATAGATAACCAGGTGAGAAAGACAATGATGTTTCCTGTTATACTCATCGGAAATCCAGAAAATGCTGCCATCACAAGGAAGACTTCGTACGGAAGACTCCAAGTCGACTGCGGATAGTCACGATCCTTCGCGTCCATCTTCGACGTTCTCCCCCAGTTCGTATGCTCCAAATCGAATCCGTCTTGGGTACTGACTAGTCCTTATGAGTAGGTCAACAAACCGGTACATCTTCTCAGAGACAGCTCGCGGCAGCCAATTCCACAGACGCTTGGTTCCTGCCTCCTACCCACATTGCTTCATCAAGTGGACCCAATAGAGAAGCTCCAGCAGCATCGATTGTCTCATTGCACATGATCGGTCCTACGTCAACGTTCTACGACCCAGATGCGATAGCCCAGGGCCAAGGGGATAGTCAGTCACGATACCAACAGTGGATTGATGCACATGGTAGCCAGCAGAACCAGAACCAGAACCAGAACCCACACCACCAACAGTCTATGCACCAACATCCAGTTCTCCACCATCGATCTAATTCATACCAGCAGCAGCAGCATCAGGCATACCGCCAGGATCTTCGTGATTCTCTACTCACGTCAGACCAGTACAACTACTCTCACCGCCAGTACCCTCAGACATCACACTTGAATTATGTGGAGCCTGCACCAGCGGCGACCTCCACTCAATCTGGCGTTGTCAATGGTTCGACGACGCCACTAGATGACAGCGCGTCATTCCACCTACGGACTACTGCGGCAGATCCGTATGCTAGCTATCTCTCCCATCCAACCTCGGCTACGAATACAAACACATCTGCGTATACGGCGACACCTGAATCATTGTACCAACAACAGAATATGCCTCCTCCTCAGTCTAACCTAGGTTATTGTGTTCAAAACGTTGGTTTTCCTTCCCATCGGCAATTGCAGTCTCAGGCCCCAAACTATTCTCCCCCTTTCATTTCCGTTCAAACCAATGCGGCTTCTTTGTCCGGATCGCTCAACTCACATCCTCATCCTCTATCTTCAAACTCTTCTTCGCTCTCCCCTGCATCTAACTCCTGGATAGAGGAAGTCTATCACAATTCTGTCATCTCCAAAGTTAATAGCAGTCAAATCGTAAATGATACGCCCGCAGAAACAAAGACGTCGACAAACACCAGTCCTAAGATGCCCGGATCTGCGTCTTTGAAAGTAGAAGGCAAGATTCGGAGGTCTGCCCACACTCGCCGTTTTACCGCTTCTGACAACACACCAAAAGCCCCCGGTAAGCGCAAACGCCCGAAAACGGACCCAGCGCCACCGCAAAAATTACACCGACGTGCGCACAGTGAGACTGAGACTGAGTCGGATGAGGAAGCTGAGAACCCATTCAACTCGGGTGGAATTAGTGTTGGGTTGGGGGGGATGGGTGTGGGAGGTGGAACCAGAACTCGATTGTGAGTTGTCCTTTGCTCGTGTCCGAAGTGGGGGAATGTGTTATTGATGATCTCCTCTCTTTTTCTATGCCCCTTTTCAACTCCACAACTCTCAAATACGGAATCGGGCACCTCGATGCTCCGCTATTCATTTCTCATTTTCTATCTGCATTCTAACATTGGCTCGACGTTGGACACTTGATGCATATCCTGCGCTGCGGATGTGATTTACATCCGGGTTTTTCGTCTCCAACGGCGATGATGTCTCGATCAATGCGGACGCTATGCGTGTTATCATTTTTTTCGATGGATCCCCATCTCTATTTTGCCTTGTTTATTTCACCATCATTTTTGTGATTCGGATACTTATACTGGCCCCGAATCCGCTTGTGGCGCTTCCATTCATATGTTTGGCTCTTCGCTAATGGTGTTCCCTTTCAAATTGTCTATCTCCTTCATTTTCTGACCGCACCCCCAACATGCACTGCCTCATCGCCCTGCCACGGCTTATTTTTACTTCCGTCATGGCATCAAATCCACACTTGTCCTCCATGACCGAATGGATATCGACTACCCCTCATGGGATTCATGGACTTACCTTCGGATGCAAAAAAAACCTCTTGGATCCAATCACTCGATCATTCTCCGCGAATGTTATTCAATAGACCCGGCGCATGTACCCATTGCAAGAAGCTCAAGGTACGTAACGTTTTCTAGAACCTTTGGGTAGCTTGCATCTGGACTGATAGCTGATATGTCACCTCTTTTTTTTTTTTCTCTCTTTTTTGCTCTTTTCAAATCTTCCATGCTTTACGTTTGAACCGTTCTAACTATCTCTTGGACCTTTACCGTCATTGTCCGTGAACCTTTTTTCCCTGACGGTAATTTCTACGACGCTACACTTCGGTCCACTTCGATTTGTTTTTCACATCGCCGCACACTTTTCAATTTGCTTCTCCTAACCCCATAACTGTCTTCCGGCTTAACTGTTTTCCCGCTTTGCTAGATGAAATGTGATTTCCCGAAAGGCGACAACACATGTCGGAGGTGCAAAAGTGGTGGACATGTTTGTATCGTCGAGGGTAGAAAGCCGAGAACAGCTCCCAAGTAAGTCTAATCTCCGCAGTCATCATTTCTTCTTTTTCGGACTTGGCATTGTCAAAGATCCTTCCCGGATCAAATATACTTACAGCATACCGATCACCATTCCGATGTCTCCACTCCGCAGACATCGAAGTAAAAGGAGGTAGTTCTTGCTTTCATGTAGGGTCGTTCGTTCGTTTAAATGGAGGCGTTCGAACGGAACTATTTGACCATCTCTTCAGTCCTCTTCCTCCAAGATGTACTCATCAACAAATCCTTCCCTTGATTACTTACTGTCGGCTTCATCTCCTTCATCATGCCCATCTTCTCCTGCGTCTTCGAACTCAGACTTACCACATTCTTTCGGCGCCTTTAGCAAGCGCGAATATCTTCTTGCACAAATCAAACAAAAAGATGCGATAATCGAGTCCCTTCTGAAGCAGGTGAATGGCGTACCTGGCTATTATGGATGATGGCACTGATATGATTATTCGTATTCTAGCTGCATAACCCATACATTGCGACTCCCATGTCAATCGCGTCTTATCGAATGGCTACGTCACCTTCGGACCAAAACAACAAGAGCATTCTGGAATGGTTGGATCGCCTACAAGCTAGTGTCCGTTCCGCAGGCGGGAAAGCTGGACCTAATGCTTTCAAGGATCTTCGGAACGCCAGCATAGAAGATGACGATTCTGATACAGAGGAGATCCAGGAGTCACGATTCGGCCTTGTGATGCCTACGGACGATGACGATAGTCAGACCGTCGGAGGCGAAGACACCGCAGCTACAAATGATAAGCTGTCTTCTCTTCCGGATTCAGATACTCCTCTCGGTCTGATCGCGAACTTGAGCTTGAGTAACAATAAATCGAAAGGAAAAAAAGATGTGAAAGAAATAGCAGCTGCAGAGGAGGATCTGGATGACGACGATGTCGTATGTGTTTTTCCCCCTTCCGTTTCTGTGTTTAAGGAAAAATATATTTTCCTTCCAGGGTGTCGCAAACGAAACATACTTCATGCCAGGTTTGTCACGTCTCCTCAATACCTTCACATGAACCGATCTAAATGTAATTCAAGGCCCTGCCACGGATCTTGGTATACGTGCAACCTTGATTGAACAGCATAGCCCTCCTGAGATCCTAGTTCATGGACTGGTGACGCCTGAGGATGTTGATGCTCTCTTCGATATGTTCGTGACACCTTTTTTTTATGTCTTCAATGTCTAAAATGCCTCGGGTCCGGTCAGATTTTTTCAGCGCGTCAATGTAAGCATGTTATAGCATGTTTTTATGTTATTTGCTGATCTTGTGTCTCTCCATAGCCGTTTATTTCGCTCTTGGATCCTGATCTTCATACACCGGCGTCTACTTTTGCAAGATGCCCTTTCCTTTTCACCGTTAGTAAGTGCCCCAAGTGCGACTTATCATCAAGACGTAAATCAATCATTTCAATCTGTAGTCTGTGCTATTTCATCGAGATATTATGTTGAGAAATCAGAAATCTACCCGATTGCGATGCATTTTGCGAAGCATTCGGCAGCGAACGCTCTCATTGACGGATGGAAGTCTGTGGAACTTTGTCAGGCATACATCCTGATGAGCATATATGCTGTTCCAGCGCGGAGATGGGAAGAGGACAGGAGTTGGCTTTATACTGGTCTAGCAATCAGGTAACTTCGGCTGCTGCTATACTCTAATTTGGATGACAACTTATCGCCATTCAGAATTGCCACGGATCTCAATCTGCACCAGGTCTCTGCCACCAAACCTCAAAATGAGAAACAAGAAAGGGAAATCCTGAATCGAACCAGAGTCTGGATGATCTGTTCCAACCTAGACCGTTCGACAGCAACACAGTTCGGCAAACCATTCACTGTTAAGGAGGATTAGTTTGTGACATTTCATCTACGCCCTCTTGTCAGGAGTTAACAATCAACTTGTAGCATCATGCGGAACGCAAAGGAATGGTACAAGAAGTCTAAGTACAATCTTTCTGTGAGAACCTGTGTCAACTTCCGATTTCGCCAACTGACACCCAACTAATGCCAGCATGATGTGCATTTATGCGCGTATTCCGCGCTATTACGGATTATGGCTAAGTCTCATGACGAGATCTTCAGCGATTCGTCCTCTCCAACTGGTCTCAATAGGGTATTGTTAATGTCCTCTCTTATCAACCCATCTCATTGGGTCCCTTGCATAGCGGGTGGACTTTCGTACAATAACCATGAACCATGATACCCAGTTGACGAACTATCAAGAGGAATGGACGAAGCGATTTTTCAGAGATTCGGATCCCAATGGTAGGATCGAAATCGGTGCACATTTCCATTTCTCTCACAATATCGGGTTACAGATGCCGGCTGTGCCTTTCGATGTAGTTTGCTACCATTGTATGCATGAGACTTCTTTTCAACAGTACGAAGACTAAAGTTCTTTGAAGTCTCGTGGCATATTCACGTCTCGTTGTCTTCTCATTTGGATTTCAACAAGCATACCAACGTGGGATCCAGCCGGGGGATAATATGTACTTTGACAAGGTGAATGCCTCGACAAATTGCCTTACAACAGAGTTCGTCCTAATACGTACATAGTGCCTGGATGCTGCTAAATCTGTCATACGCAATATGGTCGAAAATCTGGCTCCCACAGGATATATGCGTTATGCACCTGATGGTATGTTCCCTTTGCCTGATGTTGAATTCTCTTCACCTTCGTTTTAGGGCACTTCATCTTCGCCTCCTTTGCCTCGGCGTTCCTTCTCAAGGTATGTTGTCGGCTGCAGCAGTTGGTCATCAGGAGTGTTCAAATTTATATCAAGCTCTTGAAACCTGAATTCTCCAGTCTTCTAGCGAAGGAGCAGGAGACCGAAATCTTCGACCTTATTGGACGCCTTATCCAGACTTTAAGCTCTCCAGAAATCGCAATCGATGATCGTCATACTCCGAAACTCTATGCGCGTTTTCTTGCCGGACTCCTGTCGCGGCACCGACGCGATGGGGCAACTGTGGGACGTCTTCACCCACACCCTCCAGCGAGCAACAACTCTTCATGTCGTGATTTCGCGCATTCTGGTGCTTTACCCTCCACTTCGACATTTTCGGTTACGTCTTCCCAAACTAGTGACAGCCCAACTCAGGCTTCCAGTTTTAGTAGTTCGTCATTCCAGAATGGAAAAATGGACACAACACCCATCTATCAACCAGAAGCTACTTTCTCACCTGCAACTGGAGAAATCCACTTCGGTAGCGACGTCGGCGTTTCAGGAGGCAGTATGTCTGACGAGGAGATGCTTGCGACGATGCAGGCGCTTAAGAATCCGGCCTGGTGGGAAAATATGATGATGCCCGGGTAACTCAATCTTTCAGTGGTCGGTCAACTGTAGTATTAATTGTTGCCAGGTTTTCGTGGCCGGAAGCCGCGTCTTCCCCCAGCAGCAATGGCAATTCTCCACCGGCATCATATCCTCAATCATCATCGTATTCTCCGCCAGCGTATCCTGTTCAGTACCATAATGTTCCCAGCATGGGGAGTATGAACATGCTCCAGACCACCCAGGCGGGCTTGTATTGATTAGATTCATTCCATTGTAAATACCATCACTGTTGGATCTTTTGTGTGTTATCTCTTGTACCAGAGGGTTTTCAATCTTTTTACTGTATTAGACTTCGCTATTTATCTCATTCTCATCTCCACGATCTTGATCATAACTTACGGTGGAGATGCACCCAGCTTTTTAGCTACGATCTTGAATGCGGACAAATGGAACCCGAACGATATACAAAGTGTAACTTCTGGAATTGAGTTGGCACTTGAGCTAGGAACTGCCACCATGAAGAATTCGGCTTGCAGTTTACCTGGACCCTGCGGTCAACCTTTCGCTAAACTAAACTATATTGTTTTGTCCAAGTCACGTCAGGTCACGTCAGCATTCTTTTTATGTGTTCCTTGTCTATCTCACCGATCTTTGTTCCCCTAGTACGATGGCGAGATAACGACATCTTATGTTCTAACCTCCTTCTTTACGGCATGTTGCATCTTTCCAAGCGGTGTCAAGGAAGCTCAGTGAGTGAGGTCAGTGACCATAATGTTTTGGGATTCTCCGAACTGGCGGTAGCGAAGACTCTGAAGACCGTGCATGTTCTGGGTGCTGGGTGTTCGTGATGTCGAAAATTTCCTAACATTCCACGATGCCATGTATCCGGAGTGGTTCTATCGGAATTCGTTTATGCTTTGGAAAACGCGGGAAAAGGTTTTCCAGCCCGGCTATTCGGCCGAGTTTGAAAGCTTGTTACGGTCCGATTGATCCGCCACAAAAGATGATGGTTGATCATGGATCATGATCAGTAAGGTAAGTAGTCGTTAATCCAATTTTCTTCTGGAATTTTGGTTCATCGAGCGATCGGTCAATACGATATGCCTGATAATGAAGTTTTGACCCTCAAATGCCCAGCTGGAAGTGCTCCAGATAGTCGAAAGACAGTCCCTTGGGACGAACTGAGTAGTGAAGTGAAAGTGAGCTCTATATCCGTCTATACTGGCTGAAAACCTGATCTATGTTCACTCGCATTGACTTCAGATGCTGGTAAAAAGAGCTTCAAGTGATTCCCTAGAGGGGCTCCAAGTCCTTGTCGCCTGGATGGAACTCAACAAACTCACAGCTCGCCAAGATCGTCTAGTACCCATTTTATATCGCCATCTAGCGAAGGATCCTCCCTCCAGTTTTGACAGTCAATCTGCGATTTTGAAGGCAAAATTTGCATCAGCATCTCTGGAAGGTGTTGCGCAGAGTTTCCTGTGGCAGTTTTCAATAGAGGCGATTTCCACTTCCCAAACTCTTCAGTACTTCACCCGGTTCTGGTCCAGCATTTGGAAATGGATCAACACTCTCTATCTGCGTATCTACTCCAATGGCTTATTCCACGACCTCGATACACCGCTAAGCAATGGTACGGATGAATATCGAACGGTGATGGCTATTCGACGTCTTTTTATGATCCTCACCCAGGATGATTTGTGCTTGTGGCCCAGGCTCCTGGAAACTCCGGGGTTCGTACCTCTACTGGCCGATGTTTGGGTTAGACTCTCAGAGACCCGCTCAGGATCAGTGTATGCCACAGACACCTGGTTCACCATCACTACTGCCTTCTTTTCTGTTATCACAGAACATCGTGGTACTTCAACTGTACTGGACGCGCTCAATGGAGATGTCTCAAGGCTGGCTACTTGGATACTCAAGAATCTCCGTTCCATGACTTCTGATGTGAAGCCTACGGATGAGTATTTGCAAATTGTTCTGCCTCTCCTCTCTTTCATATCGACCACTTCTATCTGTATACCGAGACTGGGCACCGCACTTCTCGCCCAACACAGCATGATTGAAGTCATGCGCACACTCGCAGTTTATGTCAATTGGCCTTATACTCAAGCCGAAATGCACGATCCGATGCATGGGTATCTTATCCGATCGTGCATCTGGTCGTGCCTTCTTTATGTAGAAGCAACTTCCAAGGTCACGGACGGCTACACCTGGGTTACTCAGGCCGTTCGGTCACAGGTCATACAGTCGACATTAAAAGCTGCTGCTTTTCCGTCACCATCTACAGACGTTTCAGGTCTAACAGCCGCACAGATACACTGTATTTCCAGTGTCTCCCCTGCTAGGCTGGAAAAGGGATTTAATACTACCATTCAGATTCTTATGATGTTTCTCATATATCGCTCATACACGAAGGAATTGGAACGCGTCATGGCAGATCCAATAATCCCACTCTTGGAATCCCGAGTCCCCAAGAATGGGAAATTCTGGCGTGTTTGGAAAAACTTCAAATCTGTCGTTCATCAAAGGATTGAAATCAAGCATGCTTTTGATAAGATAGGCAAATATAACTTGCCGTGTTCAGCTCCTGACGTACGTCCTGCGGTAGTCAATCAAAGATATATATGATGCTAATTGGGCGACTGGTAGTGCAAGAATCACGAAACAAAGAAATACTTCAAAATGTGTGGTGCATGTCAGACCACCCCTTATTGCTCCAAGGCTTGTCAAGCTAGCGATTGGAAATCTGGAAACCACAAAACATATTGTTACAAACTTCGCAAGGACCGAGAAGGTGAGTAATGCTCTTCGCCTATCTTCACTTATCAAAGTGTGGACATATCTAATCACTCAATTCAGAGGGAGGATCAGCACCCATTTCCGAGCACGACCGCCAGTTTATCCAATATGTTGCCGACTACCATGTCAAGCAATACGCTAATGACATATTTCTGTCTCAGAACGGGCTTTATTACAGCACCGGCTCAGAAGACTTCGTCGTCTATCTTGAATACAACAACCCATCTGTCGTGTTTTTCGTGGATGTTCCAGAGGCATTTCCCGAATTCCTTCAACGTCCGATCTTATCTCAAAGAGCCTTGCTCAAGAACACAGGATATCCTGAGATTTATTTCGTGGTCAGTGTTCCCTTCGGCAAATCGCGTCAGATCTTCATCCTTGGCTCGGATATGGCGGACTCTCCGGATTTGTGGATTAGAAGGGTCTTGGAAGATGCTCGTGCCAACTACGATGAAGATAGGGATGACATCTGGAGAAATATGATTGTCTATCGCGCAAACCACCTTCCGGCGCCTGCGCCGCCCTCTGATGACCTCCGAGATTTTCCGCAGGGGACCATCAGGGTTTTCAACTGTCAATTCGATGATCCTAGTATGCCTCATGCTTGAATGACGTCTGCACTCGATGAATACAATACGCTCGCAACTGATAGACTTGCCCCGAGTATTTTCACGGGCATGGTGAAATTCTTCCAGGCCCTAATTCTACATTTGTCATTTATGCTTTTCAACGCCATTTGCAGAACCTTGAGCGATTTCTTATCTGAATCGAGGTCAGAGAAAAGAAGTCTAGTCTAGACTGTGATCCATACAATTCAGATAGCTACAAATCTCCACTATCACTGGCAACATTGTTCTTCAACTTCAATTTACGTGTTACTTCGAGGCGTTCTCGATCAGCATCGATAAATCTCTGCGGTCGCTGAACTTGCGTTGCTTCCGTGTTTCTATACACAAGGATCATCGAACTGTTGTCGCGATAGAGTTTATCGATATCTTCGAGATGTCTGTTGGCAGTTTCGGGATAGACAAGCCAGATCACCTAGGGATTCAGGGGTCAGTGGAGAAGGTGGGTATGAGAAGTTTGAGGACGTACAGGAACAAATAGAACGTTGAAGGACATCCAGATGAGGTAGAATTTCCAACCGAGGTTCGCGATTCCGATAGGGGTTATCTGAACGACCATGTAGTTCGAAATCCTGTCGATTTGGAATATCAACTCTATGCTGATTGAAAGAAGGGTAATTCCGTACCAGTTTGAGGCAGTTCCGAGAGCAGCTCCCTTGTTGCGCATGGACAAGCTATTAATCTCAGTTGCATATAGCCAGGGAATACCCTTCGAACCAACAAGGTTACCCAAAAATACATACATTATCGAGAGACAAGTACTCGCCTGCCAGCAGATCCCAAAGAAGACATAATACAAGAAAAAGAACGTTGTAGCCCCAGCTCCGAAGCTCCTTCCATGCACAGGATCATCAGTTTGGGAGAGAAACCCCGCTATGAATGCGTAACAGAGGAACTGTCCAGCGGCACCCCACATCATCATCTTTCGTCGTCCTGCTCTCTCGATCAACATGAGGCCGGCGAATGAGAAGATGAGATAGGAAACGGAGTTGCAGGCGGCGAGAAGACGAGAGAGGTTGTTGGACAGCCTGACGGAGTTTTGGAGCACTAGAGACAAACTGATTTGCGTGTGTCAATGACTGAGATGTAAAAGACAGGGAACCTGACGGACTAGTAGCTGGTGACGTTGATTCCAGCAAGTTGTTGCATCCATTGTGTTCCTGCGAGAACATGTCACCATCAGAGTCGCGTACTACACCTTGACGAAGTACGTACCTATCCCAAGGCACAGCCTCTGTATCATCCCGGTATCTCCGGTCCGACCACGAAGTATATCCGACCAAGTAGGCGTTTTTTCTTTCTCCGCCTTGACGGCCGCCAAGATCTCCTCGGCGTGATCTACGATAACTTCGTCTGCAGCAGTTGCTCCGTTACCCTCTAGCGCTGCGAGAACTTGCAGGCCTTTCTCGTAGTGATCATGTGCCAGGAGCCACCGAGGACTTTCTGGTAGCCACGGAGCGGTTGAGAGGAGAATGAATGAAAATACGAGTTGGAAGGCAATAGGGAATCGCCAGGTTATGCTTCCATCGAGGAAACTGAAGCCGTAGGTCATCCAGTTACTTAGCGAGAAACCAGCTACGTTCATGCTGAGTAACGTTGATGCGGTATCAATGAGTCCCCGTGAAAGGCAAACGGGTTGATTACACGTACATCATGGAGAGAATGACGACTTTGCCCCGCAATGAAGGCTTTGATGTCTCGCTTTGCCAGACGGGTGCAACTGCTGTATTAACTCTGATCATACGAAGACTTCAGCCAGCGACAACATTGCTACTTGAAAACAGTTACCCATTTCCAAGCCCTTTCCAAAGTGATTACTCGATCAGGAAAAAAAGGATCATCAGAGAGAAAGAGACAACTGACCTGTAATCAAACGAGCCACGATTAATTGTGGAACCGAGTATGCACAAGCCTGGAGAATCGACCCAATGGACATTACAATCACGCCGATAATGAACGTCTTCTTCCTGCCTGTCTTATCCCCTACGTTGCTGTTAGAGTAGCCTCGAAATGAAAAATGACGAAAGGTACCGAACAGTAGAGCAGACATGGCGCCTAAGAAGCTACGATAGCAGATAAGTATGTCTTTCGAAGAAGTAGGTACTGTCATCATGGAGTAAACTTACCAACCGATGTCGTATAACGAAACAATTGTTCCTTGAAGAATCGGGTCTGGGTTGCCCATGATATCCAAAAAATTGGGAGTGACAATGATACCACCAAATACGCCCTGGTCGTACCCTAAATGATCTAGATCGGCGCTGACGGCTCGTATCTACTCGTACACTCACTTACCAAACAGCGTCATTGCAGTTGTGCAAGCGACCGTGACCCAGATATTGAGCCGTGTGCCAGTCATTCCAAAATACGGGCGACGCTTTGAGTCCATCGAATCGTTCCCAGCGCAAATCAGTTCATTGCCCATGATGTCGCACAAAAAATGGTGAGATTGGGGGGGGTGATGGAGTACTATAAACCCTCAGAAGGCTGTAACAAGTAATGGATGGCACATGAAGCACCTTTTATCTCGTTGCAAGCCTTATATAATAGGGATGAGTTCCGGAGGAAGGAGTTTGATGTCATGCCGAAAGTGCAAGGAGATAATAAGAGAATCGTGGAGAATAGAGAGCACACGTCGGTCCGAAGGGTACTTGGTCCAATGGCCCATTACTAGTACTAGTGTGTTAGTGGCAACAAAATGAATAAATGAATGAATTCCAAAAAGAGAAGAGAGAAAGGATCAAGGATCAAGCACAAACTCACCCTCATGACTACTCAATCAGCTGTGGTTACAGTATGTGAGCTGAATGCTACTCAATCAGCTGTGATTATAGTATGTGTGCTGAATCACGATGTATCCGGAACGGACGAGGTCGCCAGGGTGACGGCTGGTCACGTCACGTGCACCTGGTTATTGGCGGGGCGCGGGTACTTGCTGTCACGCTCGGAGCACCTTCAACAGTCGCTGTTTCCATACGAGGTCTTGTGAGCTTATTCGTCGTCAATTCGCCGTTTTTTCTTGCTCGTTTGAGCCCGTTTGAGTCGTGTTTCAGACCCTCGATCCCCGTTGGGTCAGTTTGGGTAAGCAAGCACGATCGATGACGACTCGCGCCTCATTTCGCGCGTATCTGCCTTTCGTCCTCTTCTTGCATCTTATCTATCACCTGCTTTGGACACCGTGGAGCTTGGACCCCGGACTGACACCGAGTCACTTACCAGGAAATTCAGTTGGACTGTGCACTGGAGAGCAGCAAGTTAGCTCTCAAACATAACATCTTGTCTCGAAACTCCTCGCTCTCCTCTCATGGTAGCAACTTCTTCTGGCACGCGTTCTATGCCTTACGAGGCAGCCGATCTCATGTGAGCCTTGTAATGTACATTGTTTTAGATCGGTATCTCAGCAGGTTCCTTCTCTCTCAACTTAATGTAGGTCATCCAAACGTTCTGACCTCCTCGAGCTCGTTGAGAAGCAATGTTCATCTTGGCCTGATGACATCCCACTCAACTCAAAGACCAACTAGACTGAACTTCGGACTGCTCTCCTGGATCCACGCCACGGTTTTACGATTGGAATATCAGCCTCTGTATACAGAAGTGAGAGGCCTGCAGTGCAAGCAGAAAACTTGAGAGGAATGTTGAAGATGGTGGTCACAAGGGACATATTGATTGTCATGTGAACAATGGTAAAATCTAATCAGGCTCACAAGATCTGACCAGATTGCCTGAAATAGCTGAGTACCGTTGCTCATGAGGTATTGACCTGGTTACGTGCCCGCCAGGTAGCTGGAGGTGACCAGCGGTCATAGGGAGTCATTGAAACACTCTATGTATATCATACGAGCCTGAATAAGGGGTCAAGATTCTCTTTAGGGTTGCTAATCTTGCGGATCTTGCCGGTCGACAGCTGCTGCAATCATTATAGCAGATAGCGACTTCGAAACGGCGTATTTGGACAAGAACACCATTGACGGTGCACTTGGGTCGTCTCCTGCCGCGTTTCTCAGACACCTAGTTATCTTCATACTTCTAGTGCACTGAAGTTCAAGTCTGCCTTGTTTCGAAATTTCTCGAAGCACGAGTCTGCCATGGCATCACGCTTCGAAAAGGCAGTACCGCATTTGAAATGGATCTCCAAACATCATCAACTATCGCTGTTCAACACATCAATCAGCATGCTCACAACCGTAGACATGACAAGTCGAGGATCCTGTGAAACTCATGTGGAGGGTCATTTGGCGTCAGGGCTTTATGTCTGCGTGCTATGATGTGTATTTCGAATCTCAAGCTCTATGAAGGGAGTTAGAACTACACTTAGAGCGCCTCAAGCCGAGCGGGCAAGTCATCACGAGAATTTCTGTATATTCTTGATGCATGAACTAATATGTAAACTACATCTTGTAGACCGCTGGCAGGAACTCCTTTCCTGTTCTCGGGGTATTCCCCATACTGATGCTACTTTCGCCAAAATTTTCAATCTACGATTTCAGTGGTCGTCTGGAAAACCATATTGCATGGGGATTCGACATCGTTACTATGATGCATACGCCATGAATGTCCACGTCAACGGTCTAGCGTTAGATTGTTAAATCAGTGGTACTCAGTCACTCGAACAGAAGGATAGTTCTGGGGCAGGTGCGCATCAAAGCTCGAAGGACTGCACAACTTTGTTTCAAGTTTCCTGTGAGTCTGGCGAATCTCAACTTGGCTCTTACCGGTGTATCGCTGAAATCGCATGTCAATGTGGATCTAGGATCTTGTCAATCTCTTTTGGTATCTCGTTTGTAAATCAGATTGTACAACATAGTAGAGTTTGTCAATGAGGCTTCATGATGTGGTTGTACATACCAAAATGCACATAGTTACCTTAGATATGTTTCCGCGCATATTCGGACCATGTCATTTGTCCACTCCAAACCAGAATGTCTCATGATGAAGGTTGGGCGCAGGATGTCCTGGTTCTCAAAGTCATCAGACGTCCGCTCATGTCGAGCCGAGGCTAGCGTCGAACAAGAGGGGTCGGGTATCCACAGCATCATAAACATACATCACCATTACAGAAGAAAAATGATTGAAAAATTGAGTCGACCCAGGCTCGAACTGAGGACCTCCTGTGCGCCACTTATGTGAGACAGATGCGATAACCAACTACGCCATCGACCCGTTACGTGGCGTTCGTGTGTATCTGCTAGCAGATGTTCCGTATCGATGCACAACTTCAAGTTAACTGATGAGGCGAGAATACCTTCCTACCTCTTCTTACATTATTGGCTTCTGGTTCTCTACATTCTGCGATAACTGTACATGTCATCGAATTAAGTGTGGCGTTATTGATCTGTGCAGTAGTGGAAGCGGCCCGAGTACTAGGGATACGGTGTGCGTTGCTCATAGATCAGT
>JABFYK010058319.1:1289-28565 GCA_018849495.1 Termitomyces sp. T123_Mx157 | reverse complement strand
CCTTTTATTCCGGAGACAACTACAGTACAAGGTGAAGTGGAAAGGCTATGGACTTGAGGACATCTCCTGGGAATCACGGGAAAATGTACATGCCCCTGGACTGGTCAGGGAGTTCCACCAGAGACATCCAGAGGCCCTGTGTGCCATACAAGGAATTTACCCCATCTCGCCCATGGACCAAGCTATCAGGGACTATTTCTACCCCGCACGTCAAGACACCACACGCTAGAGGGGGGGTGATGTCAGGGGACTTCCATTTTCCAACCTCCGGGACTGGTTACAGCACCTCCGCAGCTCCTCTGATGCCCCCGTGGCTCCCCCCAAGGCCACAGAGATCTCTGGAGGACTGCGGAGTTCTCCATATTACCTCAGCAACCATTGCCCTAGGATTAGGATCAACTCCAATCACCTGTACAGTAGTTCTCATGCCTCCACTGCTGCTGATGCGCCACGCCTAGCAGCAGGGATCCCTAGACTTGTTCTCTTTGGATTCCCCTCTGCTAGGTGATTATTTACGGATTGTATTGTTGTCTACTATGCTAATATACTTCAGATTCATCTCTGCTAGCTGCGTGACTCAGATCTGTTGCCCCGGAGGTTGCCCTTACAACCACAGCCCATGTCAATGTGTGCTACCTTTGTAAAGGAAACACAAGATAGCACACTGCACTCTGCTTGACACTACACAGTCACATATCAGGAAGAGCAATAAAAATCCCCTACTAAGGTCAACAAGAGCCTTTCTCATCAATAATTATGTCATTTGGGTGCAAGACAACTTGGATAGCTCATCAATAATAATCTCACTGAGGATTTAAAAATTACCTCAAGTTCTTCTCTCTCCTACATGTGTACACTGTGCATTCAGGAATAGCAACATTGTGCTCCCATCTCACAAGTCACAGATCAAACTGCAAAAGTTCCTGAAAGAGTATTCTTCGATGTGCAGGGCCCAAGTTGGTGGACATCAGAATAGCTGTAGATGATGCTGTGTCTTTGTTGATGACAGCACATACTGGATAGAGGTCTATACCATGACACAGAAAAGTAATATCTTCTACCCCTTCAAGAAGAACTAGGCACCTGTCAAACAGCAGATGGGAACTAATGTCAAGTGCCTGCATGACCAGGACAGCAAGTATGTATCAAACCAATTGACTGTATATTGTAAGATAGAGATGAGCTTACTGACATTGGCAGCTCCACTACAACAAAACAAAGCAGTAGAACAACTGTGGATCTGTCATTTTGAAACATGCTGGACAGCTCAAACTGGAGGAACCATTTCCCAGATTCTGCAACACTTTGTGATGCACAATGGCTGACCAGTCCAATCTCTCTCCAACACTTGGTATGCTTAAGATTGGGATTCTGGTCTCCATTTTCTTGTTTGGGCTACCTTCAAAAGCATCAAGTAGTGCAGAGCAGGGAATTCTGGAGCCAAGGGCAGAAAAACTTTCTGCAGCTGCCAGGTGTGTAGGGGTTGCCCCTAGGAGCAGGGAAAGGTGCTCCAAGAGCATCTGGAGGGACTGAAGATAGTGTTGGTAATTTTGCATAATCCAGCAAGTTCAGAGACATGCAGAGTAAGAGAAGCTTGGATAGACTGTGCCTAGGTCTCCAAAGCAATCAAACAGTTCCAGGCATTTTCCCCAGTGTTTGAGTCTCCTGTGAGGTGTAGGTTGGGTCATAGGAGGCATACAGGGGCTAGCAAGACACTGGTGGGGGAGGGACCTTTGAGAGAGCCAAAGAGAGAAAAGAATATTCAGGCAATCAAAAATAAGGCTCCTAGACAAGACTCCTTCTGCTGTAAGAGTAACCTCTGGAGGCTGTGCAACTGCACTGCTTGATCCCAGCCAACAGCCCCTGCAGACAGCACTTGTAGCTGCAAGGACAGTGTTTCACATCTTATCTTTGTGTTAGGGCTTTAATGGGCTTTGAATAAAACAGCCTCCTATTGAAAGATACAATACCCAGTGCCATTGTGTAAAGACAACACATGCCTGCCAAATGATGAATGCATCATTGATGATTGGCTAACACTATGATTACCAACTGAAACCATTGCTGAAGTACTCACAGGTATGAATTGAAGCCAGTCTTGGACCACATCCATTTCCCAGCAGCAGTATTTATGTCATCCAGATGCTGTAACAGAGGAATAGTGCTATGCTGGAGAAAGATGTATCCAGACAATGCTCCTCAAAATATTGCTGTGCAAGAACCTCTGGAAATCACAATTCCCAGGGAATTTACACATAATTGCCATCTAGAAGTCCAAGTGTGAGCACTGTGCCAAAGAGAAGTTGTCATTTCGAAGGAGCTCAGGTGACCTTTAGGATTACCTTCAGGATTGTGTCTTACAAAACAGAAGAGTGGACAGCAGTGGCTGCCATTGGAACTAATATTCCTGTGCAGCAATTCAGCACATGGCATCACCATTTCAAGAATTGAGTAAACCATAGCATCAGGAGACAGTTGTCAGATGAGTGATCCAGTTTAGAAACAAGTCTTCTCCAACTCTTTGAATAAGTTGCTGTTCCTCAGGGATCATGAGAGGTATTGAGATTGTAGAGCAGAGCAAGACTAGCAAAGGTGTACAATACTCCCTCAATTGTTGTAACAGACTGGGCCCTCTGGCCTATTTTGGACTTAGTAGTACAGCCACCCCCCCTCCCTAGTCTTTGTCCTTACCACTGGATGTAGTCACCTTTTCCACTATAGAATTGGGTCATACACACTTGGGACTGGGGACTGAGGCTCACCCATAACCAACTGTTACAACTGCTCAGATTGGGATTGGTGCTAAAAAAGCTTAGATGGGGATTGATCTGTGCAACCCATTTAGCATTTATATACATACAACATCACTGGCAATCAGTGGAGTGAGATGCCATAACTTGTTCCCAGAACTAACTGATTTCATAGTTTTCATTTGCCATACAGGATTTCCTGGATCATAACTGCATACACCTGTCAAGACCCATCAGCAATTACCTGGACTGTGCTGCTCCTACTCCTACTCACAGATCTTGGAGCTGTGTACTCCTTCTTTCAAGTAGGTAATACTATCATTCACAAAGCACACGGAGGCACTTAACTTAGTATTTGATATCTATCATGCAGCTCATACAAAGCCTCTTACTATTTGTCACCGATAACACATTTTCCACTCGAACAGCCTACACTGTATTTGAGCAGATCCTCTGGACTATTTGACCTTCATTGCAGGATCATATTTTACCATCGTCATCTGGCTTCGATCATTGAGACTTTTCCTGTCTAGGAGGGCGTTCTCAATCTTGTCAATGAGATGTACACCTCACAGGAGTTCAAGTGTATTTAGAGGGAGACCATGGGGATACTGTGACATTCACAACATTATTTCTATATGGTGGTCTATGATTGAAGTTGGGTCAACATCTTTCAATAATATTGTTCTTTATACAATCCATTTTTGGACTGACAATTTTTCTATCTCCTACACATGTTAACCATGGTGGGACCACATCATCCGAAGCTCCGCGATCTCAATGCACGCACAACGTCCAGTTGTTGGTTTGAAAGATAGAAGTGCATAGCATCAGCATAGATCATTGCAAGCGAGATCCTGTGGCTCCGAGCGATCGTCAGTCCTGAGAGAAATCGAGAGTATAGCATATGCCGAACAAATACATACCCAGTATTGCGGTAATGAGAACACACAGGGCAGTCTCAGTAGTGGCCTGTGCCACTTCAATGCACTCATATCAAGTTTCTATATGAAGGCATATGATTAAAGCTAGACATCTTTCGATGGTTGATGCTGATGAGTATACATATGCAGATCTTCAATCTTACGGAAGACCAGAAATCATGGGACTTGACTGATATACAGAAACATCATTACATTGTCACAAACTTCGTGAAATCAAATCATCCCTGGTCATGATTGATTCTTGAAACATTGATTGATTGATTTACTTATCACACCGCCCTTCTAAAATTGACCAGATTGATTGTTGTTTTTTCTCGATACTCGAGGTCCTTCTTTCAATCGAACGCTAGCTGGACATTGAATGTTGAGTTCTAGTATCGACTTCTCGCTCGCTTTCCACGATCAAGATGTATGATGACATGCCTCAACTCGGTGAGCATCGCGGCGGCGGCGGCGGCTTCATACCCCCACCTCCCAACGCGCGTTTCGAAAAACCAGGAACATACAATCCGTTTCCTGGCGCAACACAAGCCAAGCACGTATAATCACTTTATCCATCATATCTCTTACGCTGATTTATATCCAGCCCTGGATGGGTACCTCCTGCTACTGCCACGTCCTGGTCAAACTGTGGCCCACCATCACCCTCGCCTTGGACAGCTGGCGCTGGCTGGCCAAACGCGCCACCTGCTCCCTTGTCGTTCTACCACCATCCTACGCAAGCCTCATTATGGGGTGAGCACACACCCGCTACAGGTGGCTCCGCCATGCCCGGACTAGACCAGCCAATCGGTCCAAATCGTTATTTCAACGTGGCAGCGGAAAATGTGGATCAGCACGCAGAATGGCCTCAGACTGCGGGGCCAGAGAGGAGGCGAAGACCAAGTTGGGGATGCGTCGGAGTCTGAGTCGGGCTATGAATCCATTTGCGGGGGAATATCTTGAGCAATATAATTCGGAAAATCTTGCCAGACGGCCGAGGGATTGGAGGCCTGATTATCCCAGGACGTTGATACCTAGGCCTAGGGCGCTAAGGCATTGGTTAGATATTGAAGGTACGTATAACGTCCTCAACAGCACGTCGCGTCGCGTCGCGTCGTGTTGCTGATATTCCCTTCACAGAATTCAAGGTCCCGATAAAACGCACGATCAGCCATATCCTCGCCTACAACCCCCGGATGCCACATGTCATCTACGAACTATGGTCCTTCCCAAATCCAAAAACGCTCTCCTTCCCCATCCTCGGGCATATGCAAAACTACATTGACTACTCCCAACTCGCGACGAACCCGCCTGTCGACCAGATGCGCTTGTTCCATCCCCTCCTCCCCTGGTACATTGACGTTTACAAGTCAGTCGATAACGGCGTCACTGTGGAAGCTGTAATTACGCAAGTGTACATCCAGCTGCATACACAGATTAATGCGCGGCATTATTTCAATGAGGATTTGGGGAGCGAGATTCGGGAGAGGATTGCAAAAGCGTTTGCGGAGAGGACACAGGGGGACGATCAGGAAAAGAGGGAAGGGATCAAGAAGGTGGATTATCTGATGGAGAAGAACATTTTCGTGGGGCTTGTTAGAATGAGGAATGAGATGTGGGAGATGAAGACGAGGAGTTTTTGATGTCGGTGGTCGTTTCTTTCTGCTTCTGCTGTTTGGTGCCCGTGACTGAAAGGGTTCTAAAGGTTATTGGGTTATCATAGCTATTGCGTCTCACTTTGTCAGGAAATCTTGGACTATATTATCATCATCATTTATCGCTAGGTCCCTCTGTAACTCGATTCGTTGTATTTATATAATCACTGGGAAACCAGTCTCGATTAGCACTTATCTATCAATTACACCGCGCAGTATCTTCATCACGAGAAGTTCACATTCTAGTGGCATATGACAACCAGTGGACCATCGAGGTGAGTGAATATTCTATTCGATCTTTTTCCTAACTTTGACACGTTGGGTTGTATTGAGGAGACTGGTTTTATACATACGCTTCGGACTGAAAATCAGTCTTTCTTACCAAGCATGTCGGGACGGGAAAAAGAAGCGGGTTATCACATCTATTCTACCCCACCAGCAAAGCGAAACTAAAGCTGAAAGACAATATCGTGTCGCGGTGAGCAATTTTGACCCACCAGTTCGATAACAAAAGGCCAGTTATTGTCTTGGAAAAAGAGCTCAAAAACGAGACCCGATCAAATTCCATCCGGTTCAGCCTCCTACCTTACTTCCGACAGAAGGTTAGCTTCTGTGTCGCGACAAAAATGCGGCCCACAATTTCTTTTTGCCACATTATCAGGAGGAAAACTTCATCTTTATGTTCCCCCTCTATAGAGAACCAATACGCATTGCTGCCAGAAAGATGATCGTCCGCGTGAGCGTAACTACTTCTTTCTGCAATCACTATTCGGCGCTGATGAACTGTAGCAGACTCTCATGTGAATTCATGCGTGGTGGAAACTTTCCGCATATTGAACGGCTTCGTTGCCGTCAACATGTTGGTGAGTGCATGATGCTCTGAAGTACATGTACTGAACATGATACACGTAATTTTCTTACGATACTAGACAATAGTGCACTGACCGCGGCCTGTCATGGTGGAATCGATTGCGATACCCTTTGGCTTCATTCCGACTGCGAAACCCTCTTCCCGCCTCAAGAGTGTGGCCCGTCTGATCGTACTCCTTTTTCCGTATCGCAGTGGAACTGTGATGAGGGCTCGAAAAGAGGGGTGAATGGGAATAGCTGTCCACTGCCTTTCGTGTGGTGAGTGAAGTTTGATGCGCGCGGCGCTTATCAAGCCCTAGGACCCGAAGAAATTTGTAACTAGGGCCTCAGGTTCTATGTCCCCCATCTTCTAGTTCCTAACGGTTCTTGCAACCGGACGCTAGTCGAACGTTGAACGTTTAACCTCAGTCTCCAGTTGTATTGACCTCTCAGTCGCTTTCCACATTCAACACGACAAAGATGAATGATGAGTATAATGGCATGCCTCTACTTGGAGTCGCAGGTGAGCATTTTCGACCCACTATTTCAGTAACAAAAGGCAAGTTATTGTTTCAAATAAAAAACCCCAAAAACGCGACCCGATCGATTTTCATACCATTTAGGCTTCCACCTTACCTCCGACGGAAATCCAGCTTCTCTGTCTGGGTAAACATCCTCGCAATTTCCCCATGCCCCAGAATCAGAAAAAAACCTTACCTTTACGTGCCCCCTCTATAACTAACCGATCCGCATTGATGATTACTTAAGGTTACATAAGTACTTGTTTCTGAAACTACTAGACGCTGATGAACTATAGCAAACTCTCACGGGAAATCACGCGTGGTGGAAACTTTACGCATATGGAACGGCTTCTTTGCCGTCAACGTGTTGGGTAAGGGCATAATGCACTAAAGTGTATGTAGTGAACATGATATATGTGATTTTCTTACGATTATCAGACAATAGTACACTGACCAGCTTTTGTGCGCAATGCCTGGTGGGATCGATTGCGATTTCCTTTCTATGGTAGTGCGAATCCATGCCACAATCGGGGGATGGTATCTTATGAGGTCACCATCCCAATATCAACAAAGAGTTGGAGCATCTTGATTCCAACCTCCAAACCCTGTTCCTGCGTCAAGAGGGCGGCCCGTCTGTGAGCACGCTACCTTTTCTCCGTGCATTGAAAATAGAATTATCACACTTGTGAAACGGGTTTGACCAAAAGGGGTGATCGGCAATAACCATCCACTGCTTTCCGTGTGGTAGTAAGTGAAGTTTCACGCGCGCGGTGCTTATCATCATCCCCTTACCTCACCCCCTCCTCAGAGTTCATTGCCTCAATGAACAGTATCCAGCCCTGCAAGAGCTGAATGAATACGTCACTATGGCCCCGGGTTCCATGCCCCCGTTCTTGCTTTTTTGTCTACTTACTAACTTTTCTTTCAATCGAGTGCTGGTAGAAAGCTGAATCTCGGTCTCTATCTGTATCAACCTCTCCGTCGCTTGCTACAATTGATACCATCAAGATGTATGATGAGTATAACGACATGACTCTACTCGTTGACCGTCCTTTCCGCCGCAGTGTTCGAGCACCAGGCTTCATACCTCCACCTCCCGCCGCCCATTTCAAGCAGCAAAGAGGGTACAACCTGCTTTCCGGAACAGTACAAGCCAAGTACGCATAATCACGTTTTTCACCGCATCGCTCACGCCGATTTTTATGCAGGTCTGGCGGGGTACCTCCTGCTACCTCCCAGTTCTGGCCAAGCTATGGCCCACCATTAGCTTCGCCCTGGGCTGCTGACGCCGATGCCGACTGGCAAAGCGCATATTACAGGACGTTGTCTTCTCACTCCCATCCTACGCCAGCCCCATTCTGGGGCCAATATATGCATGTTGCAAGAGGTCTACCCGCGCCCGACACCGATGACCTCAGATTGAAGTCTATTTTCACATTTATTCTAGAAAAGATCTACTTATCTTTTCTGCTCAACCTGCCGAAGCTGTACATCTCGCGCGTCGATGAAATCTTTGAAGAAGTCCAACGAAGTAAGCCGGAGATACAGAAGAGAATATCTCATGGTGCCAGAAACATGCCTATCGACAGAACAGAGAGAACACCTTTTACTGATACCGAAGTCATCGATGGTCTCATCAAGTCATGGGAATATTTTGTCAACTCTCTGGTAAAGGAGGTGGAGACCCTAAATATCATCTCAGTATTGCTATCAGCGTGAGTGCATTTTACAACTTCTTCAGTAGCTCACGTTGATCGTTGATAGTGCGATCCTGACGACACTCCAAGTCGATGGTGCTGCAACAGACCCTTATACGCGATACTCCGCCCTCTTGGCTCTTGTATGCTCCCTTATGAGCCTTCTGTATGGCTCTATATATATCATGAGGTTCAATACAATGCGCAGAACTCGTAAAGCGCTGGAATGGGCAGAGGTCGGAGATTTTGAATCCAGCACGACTTGTTCCTAACTCCAATTTCATGTTTTTTTAGCAAGCACAGAAAAGAATGAAGTTCATCTGGTGGAACATCTGCGTACTGCTTGCGTTACCTGGAATATGGTTCTCGTGGTAAGAGGATCACCCATTCGCTTTATGGCTGGAGCTCAAACGTCGTTTTACAGGTCTTTCATATTGTATCTAATCAGTGTAATGACTTTTGTCTGGCGTACTGGAACAACCAAAGATGTTGTACCTCAAATTCAACCTCTCACTGCGCTTGGGCCTCGCATCGCCGTCACTTGTACCCTTGTGTTAGGTCTCATCTACCTATGCCTCGTCATCTGTGAGTTCCGTCGGCGTGGATATGCAGCGGACAAAAAGTGGACAGAGATATTAAACAAATGGAAAAAGAACGAACAAAATGATGATCCTTCATGCCAACAGATTGTAGTTCCAGAAGGATCATATCCTCAGTGGGCCGAGCGACCTGTCGATATGCCACCATCCATAGATAATATAGCAATTCCTGTAGCCGATTATGGTAGTTTTGCAGGACGACCAGACGATTGCAAGTCGGATTATGGTGCGCAGAAGATGTTTTGTTCGAGGGTCCAGAGGTCTAGGAAGAACGTTGAACGTGATTTTGCCTTGAATTTCATGTTTTCAAACACGGATTAATATCTATCTCAGTCTTCAAAGACCCAATCAAACGGAAAATTCACGAAATACTCTGTTACAAACCCTCAGACTCATGTGTCACTTACGACCTGCGCTTCTTGCCAGACCCAAAAACGCTCTCTTTCTCCACCCCTGGACGAATCTACAGCCACATTGACTTCGCACAACTCGCGACGGACCCACCCGTCAACCAGATGCGGCTGTTGCACCCTCTCCTCCCACGGTATATTGACGTGTCCAAGATCAATAACGGCGTCACAGTGGAAGATCTAATTATGCAGGTGTACCTTGAGCTACAAACACAGGTTGATGTCAGGCATTATTATAATGAGGAGATGCGTAGCGGGATTAGGGAGAGGTTCTACAGAGCGTATAAATGGAGGACACATGGGAAGGATTAGGAGAAGGGGAACAGGATCAGGAAGGTGGATTTTTTGGAGGATAATCTGCTTTTTATGGGGCTTGTGAGAACAACGGATGGGCTGTGGGAGATGAAGACAAGGAAGGCCATCCGTTGGTCAGCCTCCCTCAGTAGTTGAGACTCAGAAAAGTAGAAGGTGTCTACCCATTTGCCACTGTCTCGGCATATTATGAGAACATGAAAACAAGACGTGTCTGTCACTTGGTTTATGGTATTTATAACTGTACTACTTGTATACATGATTTGATGTGCCGTTCCGTTGGACGGCGTTCCCAAGGTCCCTTTGATTTACTTTATCCAAGATATTCAATGTTGTAGCAGATTTCCATGATACATTTGTGTACTTATGTATGATATATATATATATATATCATACACTAGATACGGACATGGGCCATAATGCATTTTTCTTTGTAGTGGACATTCTACATATCAGTAATGCATTATTGTTGCTAATGAATCACCTGGTGATTGAAAAAAATGCACACTCAGAGAGAGAATTGAACTGACATCCAGATAGATACACAACAAACCAAAGCCATATTATAACCATTGGATTAACAGAAAAACCAGAAGATCATAACTTGGGGAGCATACATACCTTGGAAAAGACCTGTCTGCTGCTCCCACAAGTTAAAAGGTTAGCTGGTTGGAGTTGTTAAAGTTAGCAGTTAGGATGTGTTAGGTTTTTTAGTGGTTTGGATTAATATTTGATCAAAGATTAGGACAGTATATCTACTGAAGGGGAGCTTGCTCCTCTTACATAGAGATCCCTGGACATTTTGTTTTAATGACTGTTTGGTATAACTGTTAATGTGACTCTATTAACTATTATGGCATTTGAGCATGCTGGCTCAAGCCCCTGATTGGTGCAATGGTTGTTAAGTGCCATTGATACATTAGGTTTGCACCAGGCATCATGTGTAATGCATTACTTGTGTACCAGGAATCATGCATAATGTATTCCAACTGATTGATTACATAAAAAATGCATTATGTATTGTGTGTAATCAAACACAATATGCATCATTCTTTTTACTATGTGGATTGATAAATATATAGTAGATGTATGTGCCCAAGGTCCAGTTTCAACTGGTTGCCTTGAAGCAGTATGATCAAAACCAGCCAACACTGCTTTTTCATTCCTGTAGGGTGGTGCTACTGTGTCTCCACATATATTTTCATAATCGCATTCAAATCCAGTCATTGTAGGAGGGCCAATAGAATCAAAGCACAGTAGCCTTTACAGCTTATAAACACATGTCTGAAGCAACTATATGATTCAACTACCTGTTTTTTTTTTTTGTTTGTATCCATCTTCATTCAAGGACCATTGGAGCACAGCCCTATGTCAGTCCCTAAAGTATGTACAGGTGTGATTCTGAGGGTGCTATCAGTATTGTAATGTATATATAGGTTTAGCATCTGCTTTGTTTGTGGCCAGTGTGATCAGTGTGATATGGTGTGGGGTCATCTCTTTGTGTTGTGTGCTTCTGGTGTTATGGTCATAGTGGCCCTGGATCTCAACACTCCTCCTCACTATAAGAGTGCTCCTCCTCATGCAGAATCCAGTTGTCACCCAGCCCCACCATCATGCATAGCCTTGTGAAGCTTGGGGCAGGTAAGGGTTTCATGAAGATATCAGCAATATTGTCCTTAGTATTGATGTATCTTAGACTGATCTCATTGGATGCAACATGTTTGCAAAGCCTGTTCTCCTGCTTCTTTTGACTCCTTCACCACCTTCTCCAGTTGTGTTTTGTACTGTTGGTCTTGGGCCATCCTTTTAGTGGGAACAGGGATGCAGGTATATCTGCAAGGTTGTTGCTGCAGGACTGGTTCTGTTTGCTGAGGGGTACTACTACCTGTGGTACACTATTATCTTCCATTCTTATCTCAGTATTTTGATCATTGCTGTGGTCTGCAGGTCCTAGTAAGTGAACACATTCATCATCATCATCTGCCTGGACTGGTTGTGGGATGGATTGTCATACTATTGACTCAATTGTTGGAGTATCCATATCTGACCTGTCTTGTGGAATATTGGCCAGCATGGTCAGGTTATCATCATGACTTTCTATAACCTTGATGTGGTAAGAACTGTATATCTTCTCTGTTGACCTCTCATAACATCAGTAGGTTTTCAAGTTGATCTCGTACCCCACAAGGATGCATTCAATCAATCATACATAAATCTTTAGGTTATGTTTGTGGAGGATTAACACAAACACCCTACATCTGATTTCTTGGATATATAAGTAATCAGGTTTCTTCCTGTACCATACTTTGTCTGGGTTGACATTTTCTATGGCATAGGTCTTGGTCTTTCCATGGAGATGTGCAGCCATGAGGTAAAATTTGTCCCATAGGTGTACTGGGCATTCTTCTGCAATTTGCATCCTCACCTTACTCATCAGGTTATGGTGCATCTGTTCTACTCACCCAATGTGTGCTGATGTATATGGTGCACCAACTTCCAATATGATACCTTTTGATTTGTATCATATCTTGTGATTGCCTTTGTTGAACTCACTGTCTCAGCCTGTCCATAAGATTCCCAGTCTTTCCCCAGTCTCATTTTCACTTGTGAGAATCCAAGCCTGCAACTCTGAAAAACTGTCATCTTTGGACTTCAGTGGGATAGACCAAGGTTTATTGGAGTAATTGTCAACTATGTTCATAATGTTGTAGTTTCCAGTGTGTGATGCTACTGCTGCATTCCCAGTCAGGTCTACCCAAATCTTCCCAACCCTCCTTGTTGCCCTATGCCATCTCCCTCTTCCCTTTCTCTTGGTACAAGCATCCTTGCCTGTTTACCAAGGATCCAATGGTCATATTTAGGTGGCTTTGAGGGGAAGGTTTGGGGCATACCTTCAACTATAATGCTTTGGGCCATTTGGGTGATTGCCTGGAAGTTGGCATTCCCCCGGCCTCCTGTGCCAGGTCAAAATCCTGGGTGAGGCATGAATGGCAAGGGCTTGGTCAGAGTAGAAGTTGAGGGCATATAAGTTTTTGTTGGGAAGCAAGGTTCCAGTTGCAACAATATTCCCAGTATGTGGTTCAATCAGTCTCACACCAGTTTTATTGAAGATGGTCTCAACATTTGTGTTTTTCACAAGTTGGCTGATGGATAGAAGTTGTACCATGGAGTTGGTGACAAGGAGTACATCATGTAACTTAATTGTTGATCTGCTTTGGACTTGGAATTGGACTTTTCCTATACCTGTAGCCATGATCAATGATCCACCAATGCCGCGGATTGGTTTTTCAGGAATCAAAGTTAATGTTGTGAAGTCAGAGGGGTCTGGTGTAATATGGACAGTTGCTCCCAAGTCAAGGTAGAATGGTAGGTGTTTCATCATTGCTGTAACTGCATCATCTACTTGATTGTCATTGGTGTGTTGAGTCCAGTCAACACTGGCTTTTACCTCCTCCTCAAGGACAATCATGACATCAAATTCCAGCTCCTCTATATCAGTTATTGTGGTGCTAGGAATAGTATTGGATGCAAGACCTGCAAACTCTGCCTTTGCCAGAGCAGCACCACTTTGCCCTCACAAGCTGCCACATATGCTGCAATAGCATTGGCATCTCCTTCCAGGGTAAAAGCAGTCCTGCCAGAGGGGGTTATGGTGACTTTCAAACTCAGTTTCTTCTGCTCTTTGGCCTTCACCTTGAGATGCACAATTTGCACTGCACAAGACTCCTCAACAGTCTTCCCAGCCATACTGCCATGTTTGAGGATACACCATGGTAATGTATGCCCCATGAAATTCATGCACCCCCTTGATTTGCATCCATTGCAGATTAATCTTGTGTACTTCGATCCCTTTGCTGCTGCTGCAGCAGTTAAGACAATGTCCCCCATCCCAGACTTATCAGCATTGATGAGAGTCTGCTCACCTTCAAAGAATTGTCAGATCTCAGAAGGACTGTATTTTGTTGTATTGCTTGTGTTGGTAAGGTCCCTGGAGATGATGGATCAGATGTGGGCATAGGAATGATTGGAAAGTGCAGACAGGATTGCAATTGACTGGAGGAGCTCCTTTGTAACCTCCCCCACATCAAAAGCATGGTTGATCTTCTTGATTATCCCATCTGCAGTCTTTGTGAGCAATTCCAAAGGAGAACACTTGGTTGTAAGGGCTTCCTGCAGCAAACAAACTTGCTGTACCGGCACAGTGCTGCCGTGCCTGTCTTTCAAGTATGCCCACAAGGTCACTGGGTCCCCTTGATCAGTGCACAGCTTTTGCTCCGACAGCAACAGTGTGCGCTTGATAAACAAGCATGCCAGGTGGTTGTTACTGGTCTACGTGCAGTATGCACGTGGTTCATACGTGGGGTGAGGGGTCGCAGGTGCATCGAACACGTATTCCCAGAGTTGCACCATCGAGAGTTCCAGGTCCATATTGTAGGACCATTCCAGCCACTTCCCATCATCTCTGTCTAATATGTGACCAGTCGGCGCAGAAAAAAACAATGGTTGCTGAAAGAAATGGGGAAGTAACACTTCCTTCGTCTTTCTTCTAGTCCCAATTCTCAGCCTTTGACAGGATTTCTCAGACTGTTGTAGAGCAACGGCTTGACAAACGACTCTATCAGCTGTTCTTCGTTTGGTTCTCCGCAAATGTGAGTATACCTGCTATAAGCGCAGTATGCGCTTCTTCGATCTTAGTCTCCGCGATACTCCAGTTATTTCACTCCTGCCAGCTAAAGTAGGTACCCCTTGAAAGTTTCACCTTTGATTGGAATATCTCGGCCGAGTCGATTTCAAAACCAGTGCATGTTCCACACTAGCCTTCTTATGAGTCGGAACCATATTATCATTTATTTATTGATGGAAACAGCGCGTTGTTTGGCCCGAAGTAGGGAACTAGCACAATGGTAATTCCATTCCATTATCGAGCGAGGGATTCGATGGTGAGAATAACCTCGAAGGACTCATTTCTGAGCTCCGAGTCGCGGCATTGACTCGACCTCGACGTCCGCCACCCCATCGTGTCCTATGTCATATGCCCATGACGACGTTCGGACGATTTAGAACTCCACCCTCTGCGCTAGAAGACAATTGAAACAAAAATACACCCCCAACACTTACACACAAACGTCCCACTGAAAAAAAGGTCTCAAAAAAATTCCTTACATCTCATTACATATATGTACACAATACCGTGGACGAACGCATAGACGTTACTAATATTGAACTCAAGCCGAACCCCTCTTACAAGTATTACTTATCAGCTTATACTACGCCTCATTTTAGATTATACATAGTTATTCGGGGATGTATAATAGATAGATCTCGGGGTTAATTTTTTTCGGCCCTTACCTAATATTGGGGATTTTGTATTTGATTCTGAATTTGAGATACACTTCTATTGTTGCGTACCATCCTCCGCGTATTGTTAATACGTGTTTGAGCTCAACCCAGATGATTCAGCACCCAACTTGATTGATTCAGTGCATCTAGAGTTTGATTCTCTGGATTGACAACATGTCGGAATACGACGAGTCATCATCGATATGCCACCGGTAGTTATACCTCTTACCGACAATCGCGATGCCGTCACAATAGATCACACCATAACCATGAACAATCAAATGGAATCATCAACACAACCTTGTATATCTTCTTGAATAATATAGTGTCTCTTGATACATACTTGTAGACAATGACTGCTGGCATCAAAACCGCTAGCGATCTAAAGAGAATAATATGAGAATAGACTTGACTTAGAATAGACTGAACTTGTCCATCCGAATGTAGTAAAAGATTGATGACCACGTTGCTCGGGATGCAGATGATATAAACGTTTTGGTAACTATCGATCCTGTCAAAAGCACATCAACCTCATGCTGCACACGAGTCACTTGTTCTGTGGAAAGACAAAATATTACATAATGATTGAGTATCGCACTTATAAAAACTGGGGAGAGTCCATACATGGGAATCGTAACATTTTCTCCTCCCCACTCCGCACTTTCACTATCTGGTCACACCTTCTGTTATGGCATGTCAATACGCTTCCTACGCGCCACACGCATACCAGTTCGGTTACCCGCCACAATCACATCACGTTCATCATGGAGACTTTGGCCATGGGTATTATCAACCCTATCCAATGTATCACGGGTCAGCGCTAGTAGCTCAAGAAACCCGTCATAGAGCCGTATATATACCAAGGTGACATGAACAAGTTTAACTGGGATAAATTTTAGTAATGATTGATATATTCAAAGAACCCAGGCTGTCGCTGCACCATACGCTAGAAATATAGCCGCGCCACACTCATATACATACGGCGTCCAGCCATGGCCCTATCAAGCTCATTATGGAGGCTCTGGATATCATCAATCCGATCCATGGTATCCCAGGCCAGCAGTGGTAGAAGACGGATATCATACGCCCTTTTCTATGTCAAGGTGATTCAAAAAACTTTGACCGCGGATGAAGGTTGACATTGATGTGAAACAGTCAAACACCCCAAGGTGTCACACCACACACAGTCAACATAACAAATACATTGGTTGTCAATGTCCAGAGACTCTGTTCAATCCATGCTGATGTACAGGGACCCTGTCCGATTCATGCTAATGCCCAGGGACCCTGTCCGATTCATGCTAACCCTCGCTGGGACCAACATCGCGATGAACACCTGCTAGCTGGGCCAAGCGACTTGAGTTCGAGACCCCCTTCAACATTTGCGCCGTTCGATTCAACAAGAGGCCAATACCTTGCTGTACCACCACCACCTTCAAGATCAAGATTCCATGTTGGAGGATTCCCAGACCATCGATTTGATAGATACGCCTCAAGTGAGCAGGAATACTACTCTGAGATTGAGGATGCTATGAGCAGGCATTGGGATACGTTCTCTGAATCCTCAAATTCTGAGTCTATGAGGAGCGGAGATGAAGGTAAAGCGAAGCGCAAAAAGAAGAAGCGCCAATCACTATTCAGACGTCTATTTGGCTTGTAGTCAGCGCATTGTGCATGGGACCATAAGCATCAAGTAAATGTAAACAAATTGAAAATTCAACCCGCTTGAATCCCAACGTACCTATTAGGGACTATGTACCGGTCAAAAGAGATGTACGGTGTATTGTCGATCGATATATATGAGTTTCGTTCATTCGTTGTCTAGTGAGTATCAATGCATCGGACACTACGTGTTAAATTGCCTGTAAACGCTTGCTGGCCTACCAGCATGCGCTTGAAAGTTCGAGATTGTTATTTCGGTCTCTGTGTCTGAGCTACGCCTCACTCATTGATGTAAATGTTTTGCATCACGGGGTACATAACGCTAGTGATATTGCATGTAAAAAGTTGAACCAAAAATTACACCAGACCAATTTCCTAGTGAGGGGACCTTCGAACGCGTGCCATCTGATGCTCTACTGAGCAATACCCTCACGTTCCTTAGATTGAGGTTAATACATATTGATATTCATGTATGAGTACCCTGATTCTACCATGCTCATAAAGTGTTTGTTCAATAACGGGTGAGGAAGGTGAGGGTTACAGAGTAATTTCGTGCCCGTGATACCGTGCATCAAACGCAGAATATCAGTTTTCAGAATCGAGGAGGACTTTATCATTGGTCATTTTGGCTGTGGAGGAACACGCTCATCACAATGCTAAAGGAGGATACTCAATGTATCGCTAGAAATACAACCTTATGTCGTGAATTCCATAGGTCAGCATGGTCGCATATAAGTAGAAAGACAAAATCCGTCTCTTCTCTCAATACCTGTAAGCCAACGCTCAATGAACCCGATCAAACCTATAATGCCAACATGAGTGAGGAGAAAAGCGTTCGGCCAACTGAATGTAACGTACCCCTGGTTGGGCACTTAACGAAACATAACGAACCTCGAGATCATTTCACTGAGTATGGAGACCGATTGAGGCCGCCATGGTCGAACTAACCAGCACTGGCACCCTAACCTCAATCCTGACTACCGCGGGCACTAGTATTGTTTGTCGCATGACAGCCAATTATCGTAAGGCCTAGCGTACGAAACTGACATTATCTCGTTTTTCAAAACTAACGTAAGTGAATATATGTGCAGTGACGGGACAAAAACGCGAAATGTCTATACAAACAGCATATATATTTGCTCATAATTCCGAAGTCCTACCCGACCGAGCGGTGAATTGACCAGCCGGCCAGTACTTTATGCACGGATGGGATCGACGACCTGAAAATAGACGTCAGAAAGAAACAACCTAATAGATCAATCAAATCGAAAAGTCAAAATTCTGACAAAGAAAAAACGTACCCAGATAACTTGTTAAAACAATTATTTCCTCGTACTCAGAATCGTATGACTAGCTTCAGCAAACCGGAGAGCATAATCGGAGTGCTTCGCAGTCTTGAGACGAGTGTTAGTCCTGGCCGGCTTTGGTAAACGACAGGTACGAGGGATTGGTATGGGAGTTCACAGCCCCATCTATTCTACATCGCCACGAAGAGAGCTTGGTAGATCAATTACATTTGCTTATTGTTAGTTATCCACGATCATCAGGTTCAACGATGGATGGGTCGCTTTACCGCGTCTACAACTCCAGCCGGCTTCACGATTTCAGCTCTGACAAGGGTTGATTTAAGATTCATGACAGACGATAGTCGAAGGGTTTCAGCCTTCGAGACAGGCGTCGGTCCTGGTCGGCTTTGATAAACGAACTAGAGCAATCCTACTGCACGAGGACAACACAGTCCAGTCCTACATATCCATCCTCGTGCAGATCGATATATCTAGCATGATCATCAGGTGCAACGGTCCGCGGATGAAATGTTGACTTGTCACAGGTTATAGGCGTCGTGATTCGAAGTCGAGAGAAGTGCTGATATGAAGGCGAGTGAGTAGAGTTGCGGGGTGAGGAAAGGAACGATAATTGGAGGCGCTTGAAGGAGCGAAGCGAAGAGTGCAGCTATCAATCCGGCGGCAGAGAGTGTTCAGATGAAAATGATTTCATGCTGACCTATCTTCCGAACACGGCGAAAGAGGGGGTGACAATTGAGTCTAATATATATCCCCCTCTCAGACGAACAAAGCTGATCGCGATTAGATCGCGATTAGATTCAGACTCTCCGAACCAAGTTCGAGCTTTTTTCTCCGCGACAAAGTTACCGTTCATATGTATACTACTACCTCCATCGTTCTTTCACCTCGATCGTTCACCAAAACATGTTCTACCACCATACACCAATGATTGTCCAGGCTCGTCCGATACCTTAGTCCTGCTCAAAAGCACCTCGTTTGTTGCCGGTTTCCTCAACATTCGTATCGCCCATTCATCTTTCGGTTCATTCCGCCAACTGAACCTAGGATCACAATGCAACGGCTGATTGTCAACTGCTGTCCCGCGTTGGTTCGTAACGTACATGTTCTCTATTCTTACGGCTAAAATCACTACTACAGATACGTCTAGAACTTGTCTGAGTATGATTGCCGTTGATGCTTTGGGCAATGTTCACCATAATAGAATGTGTATTGTGAGCCACCATTTGCCATGAGATCATGACTTCATGTCCTTTACATGATTAATGGTACCCTCACCTTCACACCATATGGGAGTGGCATGCCACGTCCGTCGAGAGCTCCAAAAAAGTATCCGCGTTATATTCAAGGTACGCACATCCATCTTTCTCCTCCAAATAACTTTCTTATATCCCGACATAATCCATTTATCACTCTCTCATCCTTCCGCTTCACCGAACCGTGCCCACGTCCTCAGCACCAGATAAATTACTCCTTGGCATTCCTGACACAGTGGGCAGTCCTTTTATGTAATCAGCGATTCGGCATTCGTATTCCCCAATAAACGTGGACGTCATTAAACTCCAATTCGTGAGATTATTTGGTGATGATCAAGCACACGCTTTAGATGTGTGAGAAATTGAACATTTAGATTGGAAGTTGAGGAAGATACCATTTGTTAGCTCTAATCCATGAAGATTAGATATAACTACAGTATTCCGACAAGGTAGCGCGCGGGTCGAGTTGAGGGTGCAAATAAAGAGGCAGTTTATAACATAATACATGCATTAATGGGGTAGTGGTATTGCATGTTTTCGACCCGCCGCGGGTTCGCTTCTACCTTAATGCATCTTCTCTGTGTAACTCTTTTTCTGTCCCACCCAGCCGGAAATGCTTCTTGGTTAGTGCCACCACATCCACAGAAAATGGCATTGACCTCCATCCCCAAAGGCTGCAGGAGCTCGTTCCCAGGACTGAACACAATCAGCGGACACAAAACTTTGACATGCACAATGGACCAGGACTGGCGTATCATATACCTCCTTCCTGATACCCAAGCATGCCACCCAAGCATGCCACCTAGAGGCCACCCAAGGTATATGACACATTACTACCCATGTCAAGGCCCCAACACTATCATGCAATATCCATTCCCCCCCCCCTCAAGGCGGATCTCATTGTCGTCTTCCAATGGACCATGGTTACCAACATGGGCTGCCTCATAGTCAGTGTCCATTGCTGGTCCTTTTCATCTGCTTGCCTCAGCAAACACCGGGCCATCTCGCAACCGGGCCATCTCTTCAAGTATAGCAGCAGTGATCAGTCCTGGGGTTCCCAGGTCAACAAAATGGACATGAGTATATAGATTGAAACATGCCCAGTTAAGGTCAATAATATTTTGTAGGTTCTCGATTCTGTGCCATAGCGAGTTTTTTTGTAATTTTTTATTGACACAACTAAAATGTTCTAAGAAAACAAATAATATTTCCCAAGTGAAGTACATGCAAACATATTTAGGCCTCATAACCTCAAAACCTCTGCACCGTTTGACACCCATCACTCCGACCGAATAACCTCCCAACTGCGCCACCGCACAAACCGACACTGCGCTACCAACCTCAAAGAAGTTCTGAATAGGTCCCAATGTAGATCTCAGCTTTGTCAAGATGTGCAGCCATCAAGAAGCGCATACCGTCCTGCCAGAGGTGTAATGGGAAATGCCGATGCGAAAAGTGAGGACGCAATCAATATATGCAATTGGATTACGGGATATGCCGAAAGTCACATAGCGTCAAACGCGAGGACAAAGATATGACGGCAATGATTCAGTATTACCCAGGTCATCCCCAGAATTGAATGTAAGGTTTCCAGACTTGCGAGCTACATAAGAGAGAAGTAGAGGGATTACAAGGGGTTGATCCCTCTCAACTTCTTTGCATCGTATACAAATCTTCGTTTGGCATAGCCATAAAAAGAACAGAATGACTCATGCTTTTCGTCCAACAATAAGTCATTGTATGCCTTTCACTTCGTTTTCCGTGCGCTTTCCATCAAGATCAACGTGTAATTTCTACGCCATATCAGCTACATATCTAGGTTATAAGATGAAGTAGATTCACTTCGACTTCGGACCCTCACTCCTCGGGATCTACGAGTAATTCATTCTCATCGATATCCTGTACGCCACATAAGTTGCTTCTCTGTTCAAGATTTTTTAGCAAAGGTGTAGCTTGGAAACAAATAATGGTACCTTTAACGCCAACAAGAAGACTGTTCGTACCATGAGTCCAGTGACAACCTGGTCCTTTGGGTTTGTAATTCTATCACCGAATTCGGCCCTTATGATCAGCTTATCCTTGAGAACTGCATTTCCCTTGTATAATCCGAACACGATGTAGTATCCGACCCCTTCCGTGGCTGGAGCTCTCTCAAAGCCGATTGACATGCAATGTTTTCCTCCGAACAAGGATTTTGAGTCACCATGAACACGTTGGGGCTGTTTTTCTTCTAAGGAGAGTTGACATTCTTGGCCGATCTTCAGGAATGACTTGTTTATAATACTGTTACGATAATCAAGCAAGGTATTATCCTTGAGAATTCGGATACACCTTTTGTCTCAGTGCTTATCAGTTTACATCAAGAAAGCATTCTGGGGCCGACTGACCTGGCTGTATGCGTTTTCCTGTAATGATCCTGATCGATAGTTTTGCGTACTGATTCAAGATTGACATTGTAGGGAGGTGTTAGTGCGGGCAGTTGGACTTGTATCTCGATTATCATTTTACTTCCTGTTGTATAATTTGGCTAGTGTGGCGTTGCAAGGAAGAACAGTGGATATTTGGAAACAATAGACGTATTGTTTTAATGGTCGAGTTTCCGTATTCTGTTATCCCTTCTCTTAATAAGGCAGTGCATTTGCGGAGAGGTTTTCATATTGTTTATGACGAAAGCCATGCGTATCTTGATTCTGGATTAACAAGGAAAGCTTTATGCTGTTGCTATGCACTGACAAGGAATATTTGGAAACAATGGATGTATTGTTGTGATGGCTCAGTTTCCGCTTGCTGTAATCCCTTTTCCTTAATAAGGGAGTGGATTTGCGGACAAGTGCTCACGGTGTCTACAACAAAAGCTTTGAAAAGCGATGTGTTCTGAAATAACAACAAATCGCTCATTGCGAAAAAAGAGGAATTCTGAACTGCCACAAGGGAAGTGCAATGGGCGAGAGTACAATGGGCGAGCCGCTGTCTGCTACAAAGGAAATTCAAATTTAGGTAACCCAAGCGGAGCCTGATTTTCCTTTTAGCAATCAAAACGGTGCCTGAACTTCTTCCCACGTGTTCTTTTCTTTCAACCACCGCACAATATCTGTACGTAATCGTCTTTTTGTCCTACATGTTTCTTCATTATGTGCTCTCAGAGCAAATTGCCCCACCTATATCATTGACTACGCGGAACCTTTAGTTCAAGTACGTTATTGTACAAATCTTAGTCCCCCCACTCTAGACTTGACGCATTGATTTGATAAGGTATCCCCGCGACGTCTATCAACCTGGTCATCGCCTTTTGCTCGCTCTCCGAGGAGGTAGATCAACGGAAGTAGAGATTATCAAGGCGTTTATTCCATTTACTTGCTCTGCTGTCCTTCTAGTTCATGCACGAACGAGTGTGCATAGTGAGGGACCACCGAATCGCTTCATACTGAAACTAGATCGTCGAGTCTCTGGGCAATGGAATTTTCAACAAGAAGAGGACTATCAATCGAATATCAGTAAATATGGAGCATCTTTTGAAATCCGAGACGATGAGGATATGTTGCCATGGATGTATTCATTCGATTCATGGCAGGGATATGAAGCCACACACACCAATGAACGCGAGGCGTATGATTATCTAAAAGAGGTTCAGTTGTCTGGGTTAATTCCTCGATTCTTCGGTACTGCGAAAATCAATATGATGACAATGGCTCCCCATCAATCTTTAAGTCACATCAATGGCCTTCTACTCGAGTACATTCCTGGGCGTTCGATGGCAAAGATAAAACCGGGTATTACCATCACATTCGAGGAGGCTGAGGCTATCTCTCAGCGTGTTCTGGAGCTGGGGCGCCGCCTCCGCCGTTTTGGTGTTTGCCACTCCGATGTCCATGTTGGCAATATCATCCTTCGAGTGAAGGATAACTCCCCCGTCCTGATTGATTGGGGTCTCGCCTCGTTACCGGTTACGGGTGCCTCTTTTATTGACCGATGGAATGATAACCGTCTTCGGACGGATTACAACAAAGATATACGCTATATGCTCCGAGATGTGGTTTATTATGAAGGTCCCAACAATGATGAAGTCCATCCCCCAATCACAGCTGGCGGTGTATGGCATCGCTTCAGAACTCCGTTGTCTGACGAGGAACGAATACGGTTTGCATCAGAGTGGGAGTGGGGTTATCGCTCCACCAACTTGGAGATTGCTAGTCTACCTGAAGAAGAAAAGGCCCTCTTCTATGATGAAGACACGAGCGTAGACATCAATCATGGTTTGCGGCGGAAAGTCAAGAAGGGTGTAAAGACCAGGGAATTGGATGATCCATGTCCAGCGGAATAAATCTTGTTAGATGAGTGGTACTGTCCCTGAGACGATAACTCATCTCATGTATTTGATATGATTGAAGTATTCATCAACGTGTTTTTATCATTTTTGGATCATCCGTTTCTTGAGCCGTGCAGCTTGAACAAGTCCAGTTCAGAAAGATGCAACTTAACGGACATCGCAAATTCGCGATGCTTTTCTTTTCGGGTATAAACCACAAAGCCCTTGCATATATGGCCATTATGACAATATCCATACATTATGCGCTGAGATCAAACGGTGACCTTCGGTAAAAATCTTCATTCCAGACTTTCACTCCCAAGCTTCTTGTCAATGAGCACTAGGGCATGGCAATCAATATCCCATTTAGGTCTTTCTGCAGAGATCAGCTTATTCGCTCGTCGCCTTCTCTCCAGTTCTTAGAACATACTTACTTCACAGCCAATCGACCCCAGTACGGATAAGGACCATATTCTGGAATACAGTGAAACGTGAGAAACATAAGGAAATGATTGGGGATGAAGGAACAGACGAAGAATCGATGTCAAACACCCGAGACGACGACAGACGTTTTTAAATCGATAGGCAGGTCCCAAGATTTGATATTTGGCCCAATTTTGATCTCTTGGGTGAAATATTAGAGTCACCAGGTTAGTTCATGTTTCTTAATGCCACTGATGGTAGACGGTAATGTAACATTGGAATGAAGCTCGAGTCCCAAAGGTGGATAAGCAGACATATAAGCTGGGAATGGAAGTAAAGGGTACATAGGACAGTTCATGAAGGCCTCGGCTAAGAACTCTTCTGGTCCTTCTGTTTCTATCCTTCATTGAACACTCCACATCCTCTCCGCAGCATCCATGTAAAAGTCTCACTCAGCTCGAAACTAAGCAGAGCACTGCTCCTTGAATGTTTGTAAGGTGATTACTGAGTTGTGCAATGACTTAATAGAAGAAGCCTCTCTAATAAAGAGGATTGTTAAGGTTGGATAAACAAACTGTCAGTGACCATATTCAGTTGATAGAATACTGATGCCATCATAGAAAATAACTCACAGAGATGCTCCTATACAGTGCTGCAAAGGCCAAATAACCATAGTGTGATGGGAGTGAAGAGCTTGCAGGAAGAAATTGAAGGGAAAACATCACAAGCTGTTCAGAAGTGAATGCTTTAGCATCAATTGCACATAACCTAGACTGTACCTGAAGAACACAATAGACGGCTCCAGACTCTACAAGAAGATTCAAGATACGCCATGAGCCAATCAAACTTTTATGTGAGATTCGGATCTTATGTAGGAATTGGAGATGTCTCCTGTATCTAGCATTAGCTTTTGAAGGATGGATGCGATGTAAAAGCACTTACTGCAAAGTCATTCCAATTAATAATGTAGCCACTGCATTTGTAGACAGAGACAGTCCAAAGAAGATGTAACCCAAAAAGTCTGCATGAACATCTGTAATAGTTGAAACTCTGATGTCTGCAAATCCTTGTTCTCTAGCTGGGCTCCCACTGCTCCAACCCTGGCCAAGGCTGAAGAGTGAACAGATAATCAAGTATATCAACATGGTTCCTTTATGAGGCAGACATTGATGACGCGCCAAAGCTAAGAACTATGATCTGAGAACATACCAAAGGAACAGATACAGAGTCCAAGTGAAAGCATCAGCGCCCATCGTTGCCTGTCAAAGATAAGCCATGCACGCCATATGATCATGGCATCATTGAAAACGAGCTGATGAGCAAGTGGTTGGTCATAATATGTGTAAAACAAGTTTTGGGACACACAGGAAAAGTAGAAAGCCACAGCATTGAAATGGGGATTGCATTTGAATGTAGATTATTCGCCTCTGAGACGCTCACATAACTTGAAGCCCAAAATCCGCCGTTAAAGAAGGCCAAACGTGGGATACTGCTCATCCAATTCAATGCAGTATAGGCAAGGCTGGTGAGTAAACTGAATGAGATTATGACCAATGTTGCTCGGGAATGCAAAGATTGTGCTTTGTGCCTGAGCCGATTGGGTGACTAGGGCAATAGACTTGACTATGCATGCATACCTGATAATAGCCATAGGAGACCAATTGTCAAATCCACAAGCTTGGCCATCATCGTGTCGCCTGTATCCTGCAGGGTGAAACGTATTTCCTGGATGCCATCCTGCTTACTCATCAAAGGGCCGAGAGGACAATTGTTTTTGACAGATCTCTGAGTCCTGGCTTGAAAAGTTAGGGTTTGTTACTGTGGAGGTGTAAAAAGCCAACTGGTGAGGATAAGGGATTTATAGACCTTCAAGACTAGCATAATCTCCGGCAGGCAGTGCCACTTCTTTGATCGGGGGTGGGAGCCTTGAAACATTGCACTTGGCGTTGCCAACTTAGGCTCATCAGACCCTGTCCATAAAACGTGAAACATCATGCCTTTTGATACAACAAACAAAGTGGGGGTGAACACGGGTGCCATGGAAAGATGGCCTAGTCGTATAATGATGATGATGGAATTCTGTTTAACCTGCCCATGAGCTACAATACAACCAAGACGCGGGCAGAGGAAAGGTCCGTATACGTATGCACTCTACGCCGGGTGCGGGTATAGAGTTGCGTGTGCATGTCATCTTAATCTCATGATTTGTGTGATACATGTTTCCGTTCGAGGCGGTTGTGCTCAAGGATGATTGGTGGATTGATCTGTTCTCCATAGTTATGGCGTAAGGATATAGATAGAGATATTTTGAAGAGAAACAGGTTCCTTAGGATATGTGTCTAGGCCTAAATAATGGGAGTATAGCTGACAAGTCAAAGCCCAACATGTGTACGTAGCTCAATTTAGATCTTACATATCTTTGTCAGCACAACGGTACTGCCTCCCATAATAATACACGTATATGTACCAATTCCATCGTGAAATGGAGGGGAATACAGCTCAGCTCACTTGAATCTGGCAGCCTCCAACGTTCCTAGCGCGACCAGAAAAACAAACTGCGGTTTGATGGACAAGAAGCTAAAAAAAAAGATGTTCGAAACCACAGTTTGCCCCCCCTCTGATTGTTTCCTGATCTCAGTGTTTTCTTTTCTTTCCCTTTCACGCCCTCACGCTTCCCCATGACCAAGTGAACTTATTCTACACATTGGGGCAGTGGGTTGATATTCGCGCACTCTGTTGCATTCATACCTAGGTAGAGCTTAGGGAGAGGGAGGAGAGGGAAATGAAGGGTTCGATGGGTACAAGGTGCAAGAAGGGGAGGGGGAAGGTGAGAGGTGGACAGGGGTGGTGCGAGGTGCGTGGTGCGTGGAACGAACAAAGAACAAAAACACAGTAATAAAACGAGTGTCCAAACCAAAACATGAAGAATGGTTTACGTCAACCAATCCAACACATCCACATCATCCACATCCCTCGACGACATCCTACGCATTTGGAATCTACCCAAAACCAAAATCAGCCTCCGCAGCATGCCATAACAACTGAGTTTGGAGGGGGTATTGCACCCATGTAATGGATAGAATCAGGCAACGTAACATTGGAATGAAGCTCGAGTTCAAGAGGTGGATGGGAATGGAAGGAAAAGGGTGCAGAGTGGAAGGACAGACTGTGAAGACCGAAACGCAAAAAAAAAAGAGGCGAGAAGGTTGGTACATACCAAGTCTGACGCAGAAATAAGAATGAAAGAGACCAGAATGAGAGAAGGC
>JABFYK010058318.1:1377-28661 GCA_018849495.1 Termitomyces sp. T123_Mx157 | reverse complement strand
AGATCCAAAGTCTATTGAGCATCTACAAGAAGTTCTAGAGTGCTAGCTACTCATCTGGCAGAGGGAGATCCAAAGAGAACAAGTCTAAGGATCCCCAATGCCAGTGTTCAGAAAATTAACTCTAGAGCTTCTGAGACTAACAACCCCAAACCCACTAACTCTGGAATCCGACCAATCATCTTAATCTGCCTCAATCTCCAGACTCACCACACGCAGCCTCCTACAAATATGACCAACGGATAGCCCTTGGTCAAAAGTACTTGTGACCAAAAGATGGGAGGGCTACAATGAGTGGGAGGCCCAGAATAAAGGAAACAGATGAACAGTCCCCTGACAGTAGTATATAGGACGGTCTGCAGGATAGAATATCCTCAGACCAAACAATAGCAGTGTTTCCCAGGTCTATCCACCAAACCAATTGTAAGCTCCCTTAGTGATGTCCCACTCCCTTCAGCCTCTGCCCCAACCCTTGCTCAACTCTAACCTGTGTTAGTGCCCATCAGACTCTCGCTTGTCTCTCTGCACTTGGCCTTGTGGAATAGGAGTATCCCACATTGTTGAGTGCACCCTTACAGTCCCCTGTGCTTAGAACCTCTCTGAGTGCCCAGTTATCAGTACTGGGAATCACATCTGCCTAGTAAGGACTTGCCCAGTGCAGCTGAGCCCCCATCATCAGTGGAACCTGACAGCACAGATGTGCATCAGTCCTCAGTCTGTGCATATAATTGACTGAGAGTGTATAATGTTCATTGTTGGTATATATATCCTATTTTCCCTTTGTTCTTTGTCTGTTGCTCTGGGGTTGGGACTGGGACTTAGCATTGATTTAGAATATCAAAGACAAATTGAATGAAGTGAGGTTGGGACTGAGACTTAACAAGAGCTACAGGCCCGTGCCCAAGGTACGGACTGTAACTCGTACTGCAGAGTAGACGAACGACGCAAAGTTTCGCTCCTCAAGCACGTGAGGGGAGCCTCACGTAACCCCTGATTTTGCAAGGGGGGTCGGTCGTTCAGATTTTAGAATTGACCAAAAAATTCGGAAAATTGGTCGCCTTGACCTACCGATCATCTCTCCCGACACTAAACATGGCTTCGGAGGTCATTCACGAACGTGAACAAGACGACGGAGACGCCGAGCGCTATGCCAAGCGTTCTAGGCTGGAAGAACCTGACACAGCGGGAGACTCAACCGAAGTTCTTACTAAAATTGAAGGTTCCGTCGCCCATCAACATGTCCTCCCACCAAGTCATGGCCTTCTGGGCATCCCACTACCGGTTGCATCTGAAGATGCTGCCATGAACTTTTTGGAATCCGATGTTGGTATCTCAGAGTATATCGGACGCGGTGTGCCTAAAATAGAGGGTATAATAAAACAACGGTCGGTTTATATTTTCCTGTCAATATGGATCTGCTTTGATCTATCTACCAAGTTTCACGGACTTCTTGGTCTACGAAATTGACCAAGATAGCAACGTTATTCACCTTAAGTCCATCAATAAACCGGAGTCGAAAAAAGAGTCTGGGGCGAAACCTGAAGAGGCGGAGAAAACGGACGGAGATTCCATTATGCAAGAGACTGAGGGAAAAGCGACCAAACAATCTGAAGCCCCCGAAGAGACTGTTTCCGAGAAGGCCTCCACGTCTGGAATGAATGCAAAAGGCACAACCAAGGACGATGAACCATGGCCTGAACACTTCACAATGACTCTTTCTTCATTTCTCTCCGAAAGTGCAATCGCGGACGTCAAGAAAATGTATCTTGAAGGCCCAGAACCCCCCAGAATCAGCGATAATGGATGGGCTGGCCGTCCTGCTCGCACAGAGAGCCCATCTGATGAGGCTAATGTGATTCCAGAACCTGTTCAGGAAGAACCAGAAAAAGCCGAGAAAAGTAAACGTGGGAGGGACAGAGGTCGCGGCGGGCGTGGCGGTCGTGGCGGTCGCGGCCGTGGTGGAGGCAGAGAAGATACAAGAACAGTTTTGTCGGATGTTTGTGTCCCATACTTCGTGCCTTTAACAAGGAAATCTGATCGTGTCAACAGCCTATTTCATCCAAAGAAACTCGGACAGCCCTTCATCAAACCGTCCGTGAGCTATTTTGCGGAAAATTGGACACTGAGACAGACTCGACTTCTCCCGCGTCTGAAGACGGTTCTCGCATTGTGATCAAGTGGGCAAGGCGAGGTAGTGGTCGCGGGGGAGGAAGAGGAGGAAGAAGTGGGAGAGGTCTGTTTATTCATAGTCGACATTCCTTGGTTTTAGCTGATCTATCCAGGAGGTGGTCCCGGAGGCGAGCGCGCTCCTCGTGGAACATATCCTCCTTACATCCACTTTACACTTCAGAAGACCAATCGCGATACACAAGATGCGCTTGGGCATCTTTCCAGGGTTCTCCACGTCAGCGTTAAGGACCTGTCCGTCGCTGGCACCAAGGACAAACGCGGTGTCACTGTTCAACGAGTATCCCTGAAACGTAACAACAAGACAGTTGAGGATGTGTGGAGACTTGTCAATTGTCAAAATGGACGTCGTACCCCGTATGAAGCTGTCACTCAGCGTGGTGAACGTGGTATTAGAATTGCCGATTTGAATTATCGCAAAGCGAGCCTCGAGCTAGGAATGCTTAAAGGAAACGCATTTGTGATCACTCTTCGGTACGTAACCTATTGCTCAAGAATGAAGCTTAATGGGATTGTCTGTCAACTAGAAATGTCAAGGTTGATTCAGAAGAAACCATACACATTGCGTTGAATACTGTCAAGACTAAAGGCTTTATCAATTACTATGGTAACATTAAGATTAACAGTTCCTAAAACATCTACCGACACTCTCATCAGGCATGCAGCGTTTTGGCACAGCTTCTGTCCCAACTCACTCCATTGGACTTGCATTGCTCAAGTCGGAATGGCAGAAAGCTGTTTCGTTGATATTACAGAAGAGACATGGGGAACATCCTGACGTAGCCCGTGCTCGAGATGCTTGGTTAATTGATGGTGATCTCGATAAGGCATTGGAATTAATGCCTAGACGGGTAGTCGCCGAGCGTTGTCTTCTGGAAAGCTTCAAAAAGCAGGGTGGTGATACCCGCAACGCAATGGGTGCTCTGTCCACAGTATGATGATTTTAGTTTCGCCATTCTCTTCGAGCTTTACTGAGGTCTCTTCCAGATCCCAAGGAACCTTCGATTAATGTACATCCATGCGTACCAATCCTATGTGTGGAACGCCATTGTTTCAGAACGTATCCGTACATATGGTGCGGACAAGCCTGTCGTTGGAGACCTCGTCTTCGAAACACCAGAAACAATTGAAAAGATGGCTGTAGATGATGAACCTGCGGGTGAAGTGGCAGAAGGTACGTGCTATCGCGTATAAATTGACCCGTGACCCTTATTTTCGAGAACAAGCTTCTGGCCACCGTAAGAAGTCGCGAAAGCCCTATGTTCCTCCGCGAATCAAGGCACTGACAGAAGAGGATTTGTCCAAATACACGATCTTCGATGTCATCATGCCCCTTCCAGGGACGGATGTTGCTTATCCAGGAGGGGTACTCGGAGAGAAGTACAGAGAGTTTCTTCAAATGGATGGTTTGGATCCCGACAACTTTGTCCGGAAGCAAAAGTCAGTCTTGTCGCCCTCGTGCAGGAAGTTACCTTCAGAATCGGACTTATCATAATCAGGGACTACACTCTAAACGGATCTTATCGAGCGATCCTTCACCTGCCTAAAGAATTGACATGGTCTATCGTAAGGTATACGGACCCAGATGTTGCCCTGGCACAGGCTGATGAAGACCGGCTACTCGGCTTTGACCCGCCGGCCGTCGTAGAAGATGGCAAATTCCTAGCCCTCCAGATTAACATCACACTCGGGACTGCGTCCTATGCTACGATGGCTTTGCGGGAAATTACCAAGACGGAGACGAGTTCTCACTTCCAAACTGGTCTTACCAGTGCGGCAGAAGACCAAAAATATCGCGGCTACGACGCTGGTGCAGCCGAAGAGGAAGGAGGTGAGGAAGTGCCCGAAGAAATCGAAGTGGCCGTGGATGAATGAGTGGAACCTGTTCTCATCTATACAAAAACTTTCAACGTAAATGTAAAAAGTACATATAGCACCGGTAACTGGCAACATGTGCAGCAGGTATACCCACCCAAGGTAAATGTGAACTCGGCAGAGCGGGCTTTGACCCCAAGACAACCAAACAACTGCCACTTTGTGGACATTTGATCCCTGTGTTTCATCCATGTTACAATTTATAATGACCATGTTAAGCGTTTTTTCACTCTTGCCTTCAGCATAGGTATGCATCGTACTGAATCTGTCGTCTTCCTGTCGTTGGTCTTGGACCTATTCGCATTTACTATCCCTCTTCCTTTATTTCCACGCCTTATTGAGTGGTATACTCTTGTGAGCTGGCTAAATTCTCTGGAATCCCATTTCTGAAAGCGAACCCAATTCTTCGGAATAGCGAGAATCGTCGGAACCTTCAGGTTTCCTGTCACGGACGCTGCAATCCATCTCGTTTATCAGGAGTCTGTTCTACAAGTCAAGCGTCAATCCGCAACGATGGGACGTAGTCCTTTTGGGTAAGTTCATTTTCCTATGGTGGCGCAATATATGAACAAATCTTTACAGGGGGCATAATGGGATCGGTCTTCTCGTAAGCTCTTAGCATCCTGTTTCGAGACCACTGTAACCTGTGATCAGCTAGGACACTGCAATTCTTAGTTTCTCCCAAGATCGGCTCATTATCTGACAAGTATGGACGCAAACGTATTCTACTCATTACAATGATTGGAAACATTATATCGGCAATAGTGTGCGTCGCACTATTTCGGCGACCGATTCCATGAGCCTGATTATTCCTTGACTGGCAGCTGGATACAATCCACGACTTTTGCGTCATATATGTTCTCGAGAGTAATCGGTGGTTTAAGCGAAGGGAATGTACAGCTTGCGATGTATGTCTCATTCAAAACCTATCGTTGATCTTTGCTGTACAACCTAACTCGACAGTGCGATTCTCTCCGATATTACCACCGTTGCTAATCGTTCAAAAGCGCTTGCTCATGTCGGTATTGCTTTTGCCGTTTGCTTTTGCATTGGGCCTCCTATAGGGGCATATTTTGCCTCACGGCCCCTTCCTCATTCTTTGGACACGTGGGGTCTCGAACTCAACATCTATGTTGTCCCCGCGTTTCTCAGTTTAGTGCTTCTAGTGGTGGAGACCATTTTCCTTTTGGTATTTCTTCCGGAAACGCGGGTCAAAAGTTCTGCCGAGAGGGAAAAGTCATCGAGCGCATCGTCAACACCGTTGAATCGCCACGTCGATAGGAAGGGTAACTCGACTTACAGTGATGATATTAATCAATCACCAAAAGCGAGTGTCGGGGAGCGGATAACAACACTCAAAACTCTTCGCCAGCAACATTTTCTATTTCTGGGCATCTTCTCGGGGATGGAGTTTACACTTACCTTCCTGACTTTCGATTGTGAGTTGACAAGACCATCAATATCTCTTGAAACATGCGTTCATGACGGATTGTAGTACTTGATTGGAATAACAGACAAAACGGGGTACTGATTGGCTCTATTGGTGTACTTAGCGCGCTCCTTCAAGGAGGTTATGTCCGTCGTTCGATGTCAAAGGTCGGCGAGGGTGTTATGGCCCGACGCGGCGTATTAAGCTGTGCTTTGGGCCTTACTTTTCTTTCCATATTTCCCATCTATGTATCGGTAAGGCCAGCATTGGCTACGAAGCTGCTGCAGGGGGGTGCTATATGTTTGGCCTTCACAAGTGCGACAGTGGTAAACGCGTTGACTGCATACGCGTCCCTACAATGTGACGAAAGCGAATTTGATGACGTTACTGGAAAGCCCAAACAGGAACACCCGCAATTGGCTAAAGGGAGAGCGTTAGGTCAATTCAGGTCGTCAGGTCAGCTGGGACGGGCTGTGGGACCCCTCCTGGGTATGTCTCCGTTTTCTATGCAAAACTCATGACTAAAACTCATGACTAAATGATGCTCTAATAGCGTGTGCATCATATTGGACTTTCGGCCCGTCTGTCACCTATGCCGCGTCAGCACTGGCGATGTTCGCGATATCGGCGAATATGGGGCCCGTAGCAGTGAAAAAATCTTTGTAGTGTATCCATCCATGTAACCAGGAGGTTAATTTCATCTAAATTCTTCTGATCCATTCGTGGTCTGTAGACTCTGAGGAAATGTGTTTCATTTTGGGATGGATAGAATATGCTATTGTTCTCGAGTCAGATGTCTACAAGGGGTATTAAATAAACGAACGGTCCTCTGTCTGCTTTAATTCCTATTGGCAAACGGCCAAAAGTCTGAGCACAATATACATGAGATGAATGTAAAATGATCGGAAGGCGGATGTCGTCTTCCACATAAGCGACAGCGGAGGGGTATAGTAGTCCTACTGCAGTTTCCCGTCTTGTAGCGTTGCAACGTCCCATCATATGTTGCCAAAGCAAGGATGTAGTTGTTATGATGGCTGGTTTAATGGTATAATTTCCAGTCAAACTGGAAAGATGATATGGTAAGAGACCGAAACTGCACTCTGTAACGTCATCAGTTCAGCGACGATGGGTGTTGCGAGACCTGGATGGGCCACCATTACTGCTGCTACTGGATTGCCGTTGGTGTGGGGGATCGCTCAAATCGACCAGCGTGGTATCTTGAGAGGAACGAGAGCTTGGCGCATACTCCAAGGGATGCGTGTTTGCCAAATCCCCAACACTCTCCAAATCGGCATGGAAACTTGTTTTCTCGGGAGGTAATTGAGACGCACGTGAGAGGGTGTTTGAAGATGATATCCGGGGAGGTATAGATGTCTGGGCGAGCTCAATGTCCGGAGACTGAGTGAAGATTGCAGGCAGGAAAAACAAGACACCGCGACTGCGGTGTCGCCTGGTTCTCAAAGGGGTGCGTGGAGCATCCTCCCGACCACCAACTCCCATAGAAGAAGCCACCCTGTTCCGGAGTCGGTTGAAAACCTCAACGATGGGACTGGCGGTACGACCAGCGTAAGGGTCCGTAAAATTCGAGGTGTCTGATAACGATGGCGATGCAGGTGCCACATGGTCAAAAGGTAGATGCAAAATCGAAACATCAGCGTCCATAGATGAAGGTGTTTCAGCACCATCAGGTGAAGGAGGCTGAGTGGACGAACCAGACCATCCACCAAGATGCAGATGCCATCGCCCGGAGCGATGAGACAGTCGGGGAAGGAGGACCTCGTAACCACCGATCCGTCTTAGACTGTACCTTCTTTGCTTGATGCTCGACAAACGGATGACTCCTACGATGAGAACAATCAATCCGACCCACATCAAGGGCTTCCCCCAGGTCCCCAGGAATCCTATGAAAGCGGCATCGTCCGCGTGCCAGCTGCTTCCATAGAAATGAGAGAAAAACGAGTGAGGCGCCTCCCCTTCCTTGGCATTCTTCCCGTACAGTGATTTTGGCAAGATACGAACGTCTTGCACAGCACTTGTCGGGTGCGATGAAGTGTAAAGGCCGTACTGCGCAGATAGAAACATGGGCCCAGTCGAAAACATGACCGTGGGGTAGTTGAGAATCCATGAATGATCGAATGTAACGAGGTTGTGGATGGTCTGCTCCAAGAAGGGGTGTCCTTTTTCTGCGAACATAAGGTCATTGGAGACGCCAACAGGTATTGTTTTTGGAAGGATAACGGGATATACGAGGAGGGGATCGACAGGGCGCAGACAGCCGATGTCAAGGTCTATATAAACACCACCATAATGATGGAGGACGAAGTAGCGAATAGCATCGGCACGCTGAATAGGATAGGTATATCCGTCAAAGTTTTCAAGAAACCAGGGGTAGTGACTGGCAATGAATTCCCTGGAAGTCGCATCTGTCCAGAGCATGTACTCGCTGAAGCGGAAAAAATGAGGGATGCCTATTGACGGCACATGGTTCTACTCACTAGTCCGGCATCATTTTCCTGCAGGCCTCTGAGATACCTTTCCAACGCGTGGGCAATATGTCTGTCTTCCATGTCTGATGAAGAATACGAGGTATTCGCTCTATTTGATTGTGTTCCGTTGCATTCCAGTGGGACTTGATACCAAGGAAGGGAACTTCGAATTCGGTTAGGTATGCATTGGGATCGATGGCAAGGTAGTATGTTATAGAAGAGAGGACTACGACTGTTCCAACTAGGAAAAGAGCGAGGATAGTCAAGCAAATGTAGAAGACACGACGGCGGTTCATGAGGGAAGAGAAGAGAAGAAATGATGAAATGATATGCCGTAAGAATCCATACCTACTTCCCTTTTTCGATTTCGATCATTCGGTATGAACTCCGCAGCAAACCTATTCATTTTCTACTGACACCGGATCTTATCCAATTTTCATAATGTATGATATCAGATCATATCTGTCAAATGGTTTTTATCCAGATCAAAATGTTGACGTTCCGGTGGGTCGCATCCTCATCGCAAAGATACCCTCCACATGAGGTTCCAGCACGCCTAGTGACTCTCCGATGGAATTCTCTTCCCAAACCTCTCCGAACCGCGCAAGCCCCATAAGTGCAACGTCCCAGTCGCGTCTTGACCAGTCCTGCCCTCGTCTAGCCCCTCGGCACGAGTAGGGTTTACTAAGAAAGACATTGATCCGTGGACTTGTTGTCCGGGTCTTTCTCTTCTCCTCCAAATACTCCCAGATTTCTTGTACTGTCCACCCTGTATATGGACGCCCCGACTTCTGCCATTGTGGCGCATACTGAGATGCTGCGGCCCCGTATCTGCCGTTGTGGATCTCTGACCCACCGACTCGTCCGACCAATTCAACCAACAGTCTCGTAAAGTGATCAATAACCTGGAGGTGAAGCAAATCGAGGGCATGGCTGGGCTGGGGTACCTCGGCCACCGACTCGTCATCGTCGACTATCATCATATCGTCTGAGTCGGCCGCAGGTGCCTGTGCAGCTGCGTTCGTCTTAGGATCTCTGTAGCTCACTTTGTACGAGCCGAAATGGTTCACATCAATCCCATACTCCCTGAAGATAGTCCAAGCAATTTCTCGGCTACTCCAATTTCGTGTTGGAGATATGGTGAGTATTCCTAGAGAGCATCATGTATGAGTGGACATGCTTTCGAATTCCAGTGTTATTTTCGTACCGGCAGTAGTACTTTCAATACATAAATTCTTGTCTGCGCTACAAATAAAGGTTCTCCGGCTTCGGCCAAAATAGAGACAGCAGTCGAGAATTAGAGCGTCGTTCATACGTTCAAAGACCTAAATGCTGTCAATTTCACATCGTTCATCACCTTTGGTAGTGACGGACCTCGCCAGGTACTCTGATCTTCCAATTTCCTGATATTTTGCACGTTTCTTCGTTTGCCTGGCCTTTGACCATCTTACGCTCTTTGATCTTTTCCAAAAGCCATGTCGAGGCGCGTCGTGCGAACCATGCTAATCCATCACGATTTTTTTGACTGCATAGAACGTGTCTCAGGATTCAATAAGACAGAGGTACGAAGAAACGTACCCATCGAGCTCGTACACAACCACTCCGGGTATAACGACAACGATTGGTAACGAGTGCTTCTCAGCGTCATCTATAAACTGTGAGAGGACATCAAAATGATGTAAGAGGATATTAGTGTCGATTATAAGGAAAGTCGAGCTCTCGGACAATGGGGCCTGAGTACAGAACAAAGAGTAAGTCCAAAGATGTCGATATCACAACAGCGAGCCAAGACAAGTGTTTGATTTCTTATAGGTGGCTCTGTGCTGCAAGACATGAATGCTTACTGTCATCTCGACATCCTGATTAGCGAGCTCATCAATTCTCTGCAGGGTGGCATGGAGATGTGTATCGCAGGGGTTTGGGTCTGTAAAGGAATTTTGGGATTTTGAAACCGTTGAGCACGAAACCGCAGCGGATATAGAACTTACCTGCAGGAAATACATTCATAGAATACAAAGGCGAAGACGATGTGGTATCGTGAAAAAATTCATGATGTACCCTTACGACCGTAGTCATAGTCCCTCACAAGGTCGAGCATACATAGATCATAAACAAAAATTATTTTCTCTATCATCAAATTCGAAAGCACAGCAGGGAATACTCATATCCACGTAGCTTTAGAGTCACGCTGCTAGAGGTAAGTACCATTTCAATCTTGGCTCGGTGTGCTCCCCTTTGGTCTTTATTACATAGTTCGTAGAACATCTAGTATTTGTCGATCAACTTGAGCGTACTTTTTTGATGTGGTAGCACCACGCAAAGCACCTAATACGAAGCCTTTCCATGTATTAGGTAGATGTACAAATCGATCCCATAAATGTATTCTGTCACTAAGTTAGAAGCTAATTCGCGGTCTGTTACTTCTTCCCGGAGCACTACCTGAACTTCCAACAATAACTCCAAATTAAGTCTTGATATGTTATATACCCGTCAAGGTGACAAGGCCCCCCTTTTCACCGGGCCCAGGTTTCGCTCGAGGATAAGTTGACCTGAATACTGGTCAATATAGTCGGCGTATGGTTGGTGATGCATTTCCAAGGCATGGATGCGACTGCGAAATGTGCCCAACTTTGAACGTCCCCTATATTGCCATCTACATGAAATAGCTATCTATCATAGGCACAAGACCACCGAACAAAAACCATTTTATTATATATTAACTTCAGCAGCCATACAACGCGAACGATTCACATTTACTCATTTTTTCTGAATACTACTAACTATGGTATGTGCTATCTATTAAATTGCGGGTGTTACAGATGCTGTTGCGTTGCTGCGAAATTCAAAAATAAGTGTGTGCGTGTGCTTTCAGTGACCCCTCCATATGTCCATGCTAATGCCGTGCGAGAGGGATAGACAACCAACATAAGCGTCATGAAACAGTCGTTGACGGTGACATGGCCACCTTTTTCACGGGCGGGGTACCGCCTATCTCACTGGCAGTTACCGAGTCATCTTCGTCTACCTTACGTTTCGTACCTGCCAATTGAGATGGTGACATAGATGGAGATCTGGACGGAGACTCTGACGGCTTTCTTAACATTGTGTGCGGTGGTGTTGCACGCGATACAGGTGCCTCAGGAGTAGCAGAACGACTTCTTCCCGTAGCTAGCTCGGTCCGTAATCGTGCTGCAAGTGTGTTCGCTGATGCAGCTGCCTCTGCATGGCATGTTGCATGATAGACCTATAACGAGACCGCATTAGCTAGTGATGATGGAAGAACAAGAAAAAACTACTAACCCGATCATCAATCGTTATCGCATTCTTCCAGATCCAATCCTCCTCTTCCTCGGAAAATTCGGATTTGAAAGTTTCCTTACATATTGGGCACGATATTTGTTTCGCTTCAGCACCTGACGGAACAACAATAAACTTCGCTCGAAGTTCAGCATCACGTTTGGCAACCTCGGCTGCAGCAGCAGCCTTAGGATGAAGACGTTGAGGAACGTCAGTGCGCCCCTTGCCTTTATAATTAGACAGGTCTTGTACCCAATCCTGAAAATCGTCAAGAAAGTAAAGATGATAAGCGATGATAGCGCACCTCTACTCCTATGAACCAACTACGGCTGTGGCCACGGCCCACATTCTGACTGGCTTTGCGATTTTGTCTGAAATGCATGTCGAGATGATCCTCCATACGCTTCTTCCCGATAACACTATCTGCAAATCTAACCCCGCACTGTTTACATTGAGCGGTTAGTTGGTCATACAGAAATTCTACGATTGCGGGCCGTCTTCTAAGTAGACTTTGAACATTGAGTTGTCTGCCAATGAAATAAGAACTCACTTGGTAATCTCTGTGCTTGATAAGATGATTGGCTGCGACAGGATCGCTTCTCTATAGGTCCTTGAAGCCTCACGCTCTAGATTCTCATCAAGTTGAATGTTCGCTGCCTCTTCATGTGCAGTTGCGCCTGCGCCTTGAGGAGTCCCATTTGCAGACACAACACCAGCCTTGAGAAGTGTGGATAGGAGACTTGCAATCTGAATTGGAGGAACGGCGACAGCTGGCGATGGTACAGAAGTTGGTGGTACAGAAGTTGATGGGAGGACTACGTCTTCAATTTTCACATTTTCTGATGGATATGTTACTGAAGAAAATCGAGGTTGGCCTTGGAGTTGCGGCACTGGATATGGTGGTTGAGATTGCCAGTGCGGGGCAATTGGCGCTGAAGGCTGAGGTACAGGAGGTAAACTTGCTTTACTTCGGCCAAGGGACCGTAATTGGACGAGAATTTGTTGTAGTTCTTCTTGTGAGATGCCTGCCTCCACAAGGCCCCTTAGCTACATTGAAGTTCGTTAGAAATTAAGTTATCTCAAAGTCTGAGAGGAACAAACTTGATGTAGAACACCGATATGACCTTGATTTGTGGTATCGTACGGATTAGTTTGTAGCGCGCGCTCTTTTTGCGAAAGAGTAAACTCCAGCTCACTAAGAACTTGAGCTTTGGTGACGTGTCCTGAACCACCGTAAGATGTCTGCAGAACAAATTAGAATATAATGGGTAATGATACAAAAAGTACGCACATTATGACTTGATCCACCATCACCCCAGACTCCTCGTTCGATGGCAACTTGAGGAGGAACACCAAAAAGCTCCTTGCCATGAGGAGAACCAGATCGCCATGTCAATAACATCTCTTCCATCTTACTCCGAGTTGTCTCGTCAACCTGTCCATATGTCTCCAAAAACAAAGGTATCACAAACGTAGCAAAATGGCGCGCATATGGCTCGTAAACATTTTTTGAGATGGCGTCCAAAAGGTAAAAACCAGGCAGTTTCATCCAATGGGGGACCTACACACGAGGTGACCGAAACGGGAATGATGAGTCAGCAAACCGCGGTTCAGAACAGAAAGACAAAGAGAAAGGAAAGAAGACAATTGCCATAGGGCGACCAATCATCTCATAAATGGAAAGCCTTGGTCGTTTCTTATGCTCAATCTAGACTACAACTAGATTACATGACGAGAAGATGTACAGGATGACGATGTGACATATGACAAAGGTGTCAACACCAACAAAGCCGACCAAGGGCGAAACCGGTATCGAATTGTTGTTGATAGCAAAATAAGACTCACCCTACGGATATGGGCTTCGAGACACTGGGCAACAATTTCAGGATAGCGAGAATATTCTTGAGCGAGCATCGACAGGTTTTGAATGATCGGTCTAGAGTTGACTGTGAGTTCCGCAAGACGGGCAGTATACTCCCGACGAAAGGAGGCTGGATCGAGGTAAACAGGAACTGGAGGTATTTGAGGTGGTAGTTGGTGGTACTGATAAGGATAACCATGGTGAGCAGGAGGCGGGTAGTGAGAGTACGCAGGCTGGCCGTAATGGCTCTGCGAATATAGAGACATGGCAAATGACTTATGCAGAGGAGCGAAAGATTGAACCGTAGAATCCTACAGGCGATTGGACTAAAAGCTGTTGGAGTGTTCGTGGCACTTTTTTAAACGGTCTCACACACTCTGCCGGGAACAGCCAAGACGAACGTAGTAACGATGGTGGTGGTCGTTGTGGAAGAACTCAAAAGATCTCGTGACAAATGCATCTCCGTTCGAAACTCCGACTTTCGTCCTTACCCGGATCTTCCACTCCGAACTGGTAGTTACTCAGCTGTAATCTTCGTTCGAAATGGTAACTTTGCACATTTGGAATTAAGAGTATGAGGAGCTACTTGCGTAATCTGCTCGAACAGGAGAGTTATTTTCTAACATTACATTATGGTAAAGTTGAATGTTCAGGTGACAATTCAGTTGTTGTATATCCCAAATAGGCATTGCTTATGTCAGCTTGCTTGAGCCAATCCCCCCCGTCAAATCCATTATCGACCAACGCCCCCTCAAAATTATCGCTCAAGGTGCGTACCGCTCGCCCGTCTCGCTGTCGCCTGGTTCTCCGAAGTCCATCCATTGCCAGCTTTCGTTTGATAGTAGTTTCAGCCGTTTTGGAGAGACTTAGCCAATGGATGTTGGAGGAGGACTTTGGATGACAAGAAATCACATTTGACAAAATCCCACTAATTCCTTTTGACAGATGCGCGACGTCCTCCAGACTGAAGAACTCGATATCCCGGAAGGCGTTGAGGTTTCCATCAAGTCCCGCGTAATTGTTGTGAAGGGCCCGCGGGGAACCCTCACCAAAAACGTCCGCCATGTCAACATGGATATTCTGTTGCAGAAGGGAAAGACAACGAAGGTTTCTTTGGCCGTCTGGCAGGGTGGCCGTAAACACGTCGCGTGCCTACGCACTATCCGAACACTGATCAACAACATGATCATCGGGGTCACCAAGGTTCGCACATTAAGGAAATATCGTTGCGAATGCCTTTTTTCACCATGTAATAGGGTTTCCGCTACAAAATGCGTGCCGTCTATGCTCATTTCCCCATCAACTGCATTATCCAAAACGACGGTACCAAGGTGGAAATTCGCAATTTCCTTGGTGAAAAAGTATGTTCAGTCAACATAAGATTCATTTTATGTTCCTTACATACTTGCGTAGACCGTGCGACACGTCAACATGCTGGGTGGCGTCACTATCGCGGAGTCCTCAGCTCAAAAAGATGAGCTAATCCTCGAGGGCAACGATATTGACAACGTCTCACAATCTGGTGAGCGCTAACATCTTTGATGTGCAGCTGCCTACTTCTGACGCACAAATAGCTGCCTCCATTCAGGGTATCTGCCGCGTGCGAAACAAGGATATTCGTAAATTCTTGGATGGTATCTATGTTTCTGGCAAGGGTGCCATTTCAGACGAGTAGATACTTGGTGTATTCAATTTATGTATCTCCTTTCGTTATGGTCATCTGAACACCGAACACCACGGTCGCAGCTTTATGATTCAAAGTTAAAGTTCTTATTCAAGCTTCGGTCGCGAATTCCTCAACAACCGCTGCACTGTTTCTAACATGCCCAAGAGTAGGCGCACAAAATTCTTGTTTGTTTGGGCCGCACCAATTATTTTGAGAATGACAACAAAGGGTACAGATATGTGGAGAATCCATTGAAACCTCAGCCTCAATACTTATACTTTTGGTATCACGGGACGAAAGGTATCTTTGTACCAACTCGTCGTCTGTATTTGATATAGTCGTCACCAAAAAATTCTATAAGAGCCTTTTCTTCCGCTGCACCATCTATTGTTAGCGTCTGTAAGGTTTCGTGGATCGCAAGGCTCACACTTAGTTCGGTGATAGAAGAATCGCCATAATAGAAATGAAAAAATCATAAACGTCACAGGATTCTGAAGAACAAGCTGCGTCCCCAATGCCCAATAGAAAAATCCTGCATAAGAGGGATGGCGAAACCATCTACGCGAGTGTGAGTAGAAGCCCGAGTAAATGACATGAAAGACTAACGAATAAACACCGTCGGTCACCAATCTATGACTCTCGCGTTTACGAAAAGCAACAGCATGAGAAAAATTGGTCGAAGCATGGATCATGGCAGCAGATCGTAATAATTGGCCCACAAGCACCAAAAAAATCCCTTCGATATGCGTGAGGGTTTGCATGCACTGTTATTGATCTTTGCATACCAAGAAATGTCACGTAAGGAAATGATTTAGACGAGGGCTTGAAATATAACGTGGCGAGGTATTCTGCGAGGGCGGTACCATTCGCGACATGATACATAGCACCATTATCCAACAGATATGCTGCAAGTAAGATGAGTACAGGGCTTTTCAGACTATAAGTTCTACTTGCAATCAACACTGCATTTCTCTAGATTCCACCCAGCAGTCACGGCGAACTCCCCCCAGTGAAAGCCGGCCCATGCAGCGATAAAAAAGCCAAGCTGAGCAGTCGACCACCAGTAACGGTCAAACCCCCCATTGACGAACATCAAAGAGCCAACTGAGAAAGTACCTCCGAGTATAAATGCAATGGTGGACACTGCCAGTGGTGTGTTAGGGATGTTGCCGTGTGGAGCATGTGTAGCGACAGGAATAGTTTGTAGAGGGTGTTCAAAGGGAGTCTCGCGCTGCTTGATGCGCTGTTCTAAGCCACGCAACGTATCTGAAGCCATCGTAGGAGTTAACAGGAGAGGCAGCGTATTTATGTCGATGGCATTATTGTCCCAACAATAGAGTCAATTTACTCATATTATGTTCAAAGGCCTCTGATTTCTTTTGTTCTACAAATGTTTACGTAATCGGCCCATGTTCTCATCCCAATGGACCTCGTCTAAGGTTGCAAAAATCTTATGTCGTGCTTATTCAAGTTCTGCTTCGTATGCTCCATCTAAAGTGCGAAATATTGCGCTCGTCGCCCATATAGGTGCGTCCAGACAGTCAGAAGCTTAAGGACCTTTTTACAATGTGGCGTGTTCAGACTCGGGAAAAACTACTCTAACCGAATCTATCCTGTTGAAATCCTCGTATTTATCTTCACGAGGGACAGTAGACACAGGTAGTACTACCACCGATTTCCTTCCTGCCGAACGAGAGCGAGGCATTACAATCCAGTCGGCCAGTATTCCGGTCAAATGGAAGAACTGGACGTTCAATCTCATCGACACTCCAGGTCATGCAGATTTTGGAATGGAGGTCGAAAGCGCCAGCCGCGTAGTAGATGGTGCCGTTGTTCTGATTGATTCTGTAGAAGGTGTTGAGGCACAAACCAAGGGTGTTTGGAAACAGCTAGACAGGTATGTGTTTCTTAATCGAGGTACGCCATACACTTTTCAATCGGTAAATTGAAGTTTTTTCCGATTCTAGGTATGGTGTGCCGACGAGGATCATGTTTCTCAACAAACTTGACCGGCCAGGGGCCTCCTTCGGAGCGTCCATGGTGTCCTTACTTTCAAATCGGCTTCATCCACACCCTTTGGCTCTCGTACTTCCTATTGCATCCTTTGACCCCCTCCACTACACACAGGCAGAACCTGGAATTCAGGGGTTGGTCGATCTCGTCAAATGGCAAGTTTGGAAGTGGGATATAGAAGGGAAAGTGTCGCGTCACCCTTTGCCACGGGACGATGAAGCATTCAGTGGTTTTAATTTGTTTTCTTCTTCCCACCCAATCCTACCTCACCTAATCCCAGCACGAACCCACCTGCTTGAGAACCTTTCCATGTTTTCCGAAGAACTCATGGAGGAACTCTTGGGCCTTCCATCAAGTCCCACTGCATACTTGCAGGTGGACAGCTCAAGTATTCTTCGACATCTCCGAAAAGCTACGATTCAGAATGAGATCCTTCCCGTTTTTGGCGGTTCGGCGATGAAGGACATCGGCACGGATCTGGTCATGGATTATATCGGAGAACTTTTAGCTAGCCCATTAGACGTCCCTCATGATTCACAAGTGGCCAACGCTCCAGTAAGAATGCTCGCTTGGAAGGTTGCTTGGGACAAGAAACGGGGATGGATGACCTTTGTTCGTGTATATTCAGGTGCTTGGAGGATTCATTCAACTGTCGACGCATACTCATACAGAAAACAGGAAAGGTGACACGGCAAAGTGTTGTACTCAATACAAATCGAAATCAACGTGAACGTGTCTCCAAACTGCTTTTGCTCTATGCAGCAGAAGCAGAAGAGGTCGACGAGCTCCCATTCGGCTCGGTTGGAGTCATTCTCGGGCTTAAATATACGCGTACCGGAGATACATTGGTATCAACTGGTGGACCAGTTTCCAATCGATCAGTTCTCCGTGATATTACCCCTCCTCCAGCGGTAATCGCTGCCTCCATCATTCCCCAATCACATTCCGACTTGGAGCCAGTACAAGAAGCCTTGAACGCCCTTTCCCGTACAGATCCTTCCGTTCGTGTGGATGTGCAAGAAGGACAGATACTTGCCCATGGGATGGGTGCTCTCCATCTCGAGATTGTTGAAGGCCGACTAAGGGATGAATGGGGGGTTCGATTCGAACTTGGACAGCGTCGAGTAAGTTATCGAGAGGGCCTAGGGTCACAAACATCGCCATCTATTTCCAATATTTGGCAAACCGATTCTGGTGGAAAACAAGTTGAAGTCCTGGTTTCTCTTGAAGTCCGATCCTTGGAGCCTGATGAGAAGGGAGATCCTATCTGGGATGGGAATGTAGTTCTAGATGAGCAAGGGCAGCCGTGTCCTTCTCCTGACACGTTCTTAGGAACACCGCAAGCCCATATCTTCCAAGGAATAGCAAGTGCACTATCGAACTCGCCCAATAGTTCATTGGCCTTGTCACACCTTCACATCAAACTGATCGATTTTGCTTTGCCGTCCGGAACCCCTATTTCGCTCTTGACTGGCGCAACAGCTGTCATCTTGCGAAACCGCATTCGTGATGCAGGCATTGGCCCGATTCTAGAACCTTTCGTTCGCCTTAAGATAACCGTTACGGAAGACAGTCTCGGAAAAGTCGTGAAGGACTTGACAGAGCACGGCGGTGAGGTTTTGGACTTGGAATCAGGAGCAACTTTAGATGCAGATGGCGATGAAGAAATAGGAGGGTATCCCGAGGACGGCGTTTACATCCCGCCACTCAGTTTGTCGCCGTCTGGCAGCACCGATTCTGGGTCCTCTGGCCCATATCGCTTAAAACGCTCTGTTCATGCACTTGCTCCTCTGAGTAAAATGTTGGATTATTCCAACCGACTTCGTGCGCTATCTGGAGGGCATGGCGTATTCGAGATGGCCAATGCGGGATTCAAGGAAGTGTCAACAATGAGGAAACTAGAGATTCTCAAGGAAATAGGGCGAGCTTGAGGGCTTATTTTTTTACCATATATCCAGAGATATGATGTTCTAGACTACATTACGGATAAATTTATCACAGCTCTCTTCTTTCATCAGCGTCCCCGAAAAATATATCAGTGTCCATGTCTTCATCGTCGTCCGCGGCCCCAGCTCGGATGTCTCCAACATTATTCAGAACCTGGCTGAAAAGCATCATTCCCCCATCTTCATCAGAGTCAGAATCTTCCAAAAATCGGGGATCGAGAAGAGAACCCGTGGGTGGAGGAGGCAGACTCCGGTCTCTAAATAGAGCGGGTGTTTCGTCCCTCTCTCTGTAGTCATCAGGAAGAAAGAGAGGAGTCTTTCCCCGAACGTCTGGATTTTGAGTCTGGGCGCGCTGAGGTGGTACAATACTCGGTTCTCTATTAAGGACTGTGTTGATGGAAGGTGCTCTTGACATCGATCGAACAGGTGGCCATGGCTCTACGACCACACATAAACAATGACCGAAGATATCGAACCCCTGATACTTCAGCTGCAGGACTGGTTTGGGCTTTTCTTCTTCTTCGTCGATATCAAGTTCAATGGTTGTTGTTGATGGCGTATTCCTCCTGAAAGTTTGGTCAACCATATTCACGTCCTCCGTGTGATTTGAGTTCGCAGCTCGTTTGAATCTTCGAAGTTCAGCAGGATCATAGTATTCGTCGGGATCTTCGTTTCTTGAAGTTGACAGTTCGTCGCCTTCATCCGGGGCTCTCTCTTTGCCCTTGGTCTTGCGTTTCTTTCGAGCACCCCCATTGAAGCCTTTCTCAGCGACCGATTTTGATTTCCGCTTGCCTCGCTGTGACCTGGAAAAGGACGGAGGAGGGGGAATTCTGTGCTGCTTCTGAGGAGGCATTGCAACAAATGTCCTTGCCTTTGACATGTCAGCTCATGTAGTCTATGAATGTGAACTGAACAACCCACTTTGACTACGACAGAATGGGGCTCCGTTTTGCGAAAGAAATAACAAAACTGATATGTTTCTACGAATTCAATGGTCTGAAAATAGTCCAGGTAGTCGTCTGAAAGTTGGTACCTCCTCTATGTGTATCTAGTGTAGACTTCTTGGTGTTCGATGGCGCCCCAACCGTCATAATTACTTCTTTCTTAAGTTTGGGCAAAATGCTAATGCGCGTTCTCAGTTGGAAACTCCAAATCGCACAAGAAGAGATAGCCATACTGTGGTCTTAGATCTGCAAGAACATGTTGAAGAATGAGATCAGACATCCAGTCGAGATGGCGTTCATCCAGGTAAAGCTTCCATGTTCATTAGTCAGACCCACTGATAGGTAATAGAAAGAAGCAGAAACTGAATACATAGAGGGGTAGCACATTCTTTTCTGATATCCGTAGATAATACGGATTCCTAGCCTGGAATGGCATGGGGCAAAAGGATTGTTATTTGGAAAGGGGGAAGGTGCGTGACGCGACCCATCACTCCACATGACTCGTGACGTTGGTGACAAAATTCTTTCTCTGCTAAATGAACGTCACTGCGTGTCAACAGTTGCTCAGGCACTGCAGACTACGTTCAAACCTTCCTCACATTCGTACATATGCACAAAACCACGTCAAACACAGACATGTGCCACGTTATGCCTCTCTTGCTTTCGGGGCTGGAGTGGCCGCTGGGTTCTCCTTTTATTTCTTCTACCCAGATCCTTCCCGTTCGGCGCCTACGTCAACTACAACCCCTCTGTCCCCATCACACTTCACACCTTCCAAGGTCTCAATGAACGAAGTATCCGGTCCAGATACTAAGCTTCTAGAAGTGATAGTCCCTCCCGAACTTCTTCCTGAATTCGATCCTTCAGAATCTCCATTTGCTCCGATCTGGTCAGTATATATCAAGGATGATGATATTCAAGTAGAGAGGCCTTACACACCACTTGAGGGAATTGACGAGGATGGGCGCATGCTTTTTTGGATCAAGAAGTATCCGAAAGGCGAGGTTGGAAGATGGTTACACTCAAAAACTCGGGGAGAGACCATCGAGCTGCGTGGGCCGCTGAGAACATGGCCATGGAGAGAGGACGAATGGGATGAAATAGTAATGGTATGATTCCACTTCAATGAATTTCCCCGCTGCCTCACTCTCGATCTAGATATCTGGAGGGACCGGAATCACTCCTTTCTATCAGCTGTTCCATTCGATCATCTCCCGTTCTCCTGAACATAGGACTCGATTTACTCTTCTGCATTCTTCACGTACTCCTGCAGACATCCCTCCTCCCAGAATAATGGACAAACTTTCTGCCTTCGCCAATGAAAACCCTGAGAGATTTCGACTTGAACTTTTCGTGGACTCTCACGAAGGACCACCACACCCTTCCCACTTACCTACCCCTAGTTCGGGCCGCATTGGACAGTCTGCTATAGAGCAATGTCTTGGTCTCAACACAAATATATCATGGTGGCGGCGACTGTTTGGAGAATCAGGAAAGCCCAAACCATTGCGTAAGGTGCTCTTCCTAGTTTGTGGGCCTGATCCGTAAGTTCTCTCGCCTCACTCGAACGTGTGCGGACTGACTGTCTTCCAGAATGATTAATGAAATAGCAGGACCATTTGGAAGAAACCTATCGCAAGGTGTCGTTGGAGGTATCCTAGGTGAAATGGGTTTTACATCCAGTGAAGTGTACAAACTATGATGTCATGACCATTTCGCTGCCAGTAATTGGCTCATGTTTCCTGCTTCTGCTCCCTAAGGACAGCTTTTTTGACAACCAGAAATACAATTTATAAGATACAAGAATATACAGCTCGCAGTGATGCTCGAAAGATGTCTAATGAGCGTCAGGGGAGACATCAGGTCCCGAAATAATGGCTTTAATAACACCTTTCCCATCCTCGCTCTTTCCTGCGCGTGTAGCCTGGAATGCAGTGATAGCGTCCTTGAAGGCGTAGCTGTGTGAAGTGGAATGACTACTAGCTGTTCTTTGATGCAAAGGACTTACCGATGGGTGACCAGAGGCTTCAGATTAATCTTGCCTTGAGCAACGAGAGAGATGGCAAGTGGGTAGGAACCGGGCTGAGAAGCTATCAGCCAGAAAACAGAGGAAACGACCAGACTGACTTACGCCGTAACGGAATGAGCCTTTATAGTTGAGCTCTTTTGTCATCAGTTGCCCAACATCGATTGTGACATTGGGGTTACCCATGCCGACCTGATTAAAAATCAGTTTCATCTAGTATAAGGTGATATAACAAACACACCTGGACCACGACGCCTCCAGACTTGGCGACGTACAAGCCAGTCTGGATTGATACCTCGGCGCCGCTGGCATCGATAACAAGATCGATAGATTTGCTGCCCCGGTCCTCGATACCTAGATCTTTCTTCATCTTCTCGGCATTGCGCCTACTATATGCAGGTCTGGTCTCCCCTTCCTCAAGACTCGGTGGGAGATGGACATCGGTTGCGGCGTAGCCTTTGGCAAATTCAAGACGAGTAGGGTTGATGTCGACAGCAATAATACGAGCTGCTCCGAGGGCTTTCGCAACGGCCATACAGAGCAAGCCGACGGGTCCGCATCCGAAGACCACAATGGATTGGTTGGTGCGGAATCCACCAAGATTGAATACAGAATGGACACCAACTGCGAGAGGCTCAATCTGTAGGGAGTATGTCAAACCATGAACCCGCGATGTTCGGAATGGTTTACCATGGCGCCATCTTCGAGAGAAACATTATTCGGTAGAGGGAAGGCGAGATCAGCGGGTAAACGATAGTACCTTCCTAAGGTACCATCATAGGGCGGGGTAGCAGCAAAGATAATGTCGGGGCAAAGCTATACCAGAGACAACGGTTAGCTGGAACCTTTCTGATGAAGCTGAGAAGATATACTTCGTAACGGCCAGACTTGCACGCATCGCACCTTTCTGAGGGACGTGAATGAACCGACTCGGAAGGTTTCATAGTTGGTCATAGTTCACTTACTGCAGGTTGCACCAGGCTCCATTGCAACACGATCGCCAACCTTGAGATGCTTGACATCAGGTCCAACTGATTTACAAGTCAGCAGGATGTATTTGAAGCTCAAGGTTTTGGCTGCCGACCTTTTGCGACTATGCCAGAGGACTCGTGCCCCAGAACCTACTCTACCCTTCAGCAGGCTTTCATAGTATAAGTAGCAACTCACCATCGGATTCTCGACAATGAAGTCACCGATACGACCGTGAACGAGATAGTGGACCTACAGAAGCTCAGATCTAGGAAACACAGAGGATACAGGCTCGGATCGTACATCAGAACCACAGATGCCTGGGCGATCGAAGTGATGAACATGGACTCGTAGTCAAAGGAATGAAATGAATGTTCACCGGTCTTTTTGACCTCGACGAGGACCTGATCATCAGAGACTGCGACGGACGATGTTAAAATGGCGCATGTGGGAAAGGATATTGCATACTTTCTGGAATTTGACGCTGCTCGTAGGCAACGTCCTCAATGGCGCGAAGTACAAAGGAAGGGTTATCGGACATGATGCTGGTGGTAAGAGGTAGGTTGTTTCTGTTTAGATGAAACCATTACAGAGTCTCGGAGAGGGATCGGACCGCCCCGACCGAGGACGGGAGTGTCACCGGACATAAGTCGGCCATTATGCGCCTGGAGAACTGTGGAAAACATATGTATCAGAACATAATTCACCTCGTGTCTGGCGACGCGCACCCTGGCGTGCCTCGTCGCGTTGCCTATTTTTAGTCAAGTTTATTTGACTTCTTCCCATACTGGGAATGTCAACTTCCTCTTACAGCCGCCCGTCAGCCTCACCTCCTTTAAAGGATGCATCCTTATTCTCCGTCCATTCCCCACTTTCTTCTTCTTACTATCATCTTTCAAACTTCTATTCAATCTTCTTTCAAATTGTTTTTTTCTCTTTTCAAACTTGTTTCATACCGCCTTTTTTCTTCATCATGGGCCGCATCGCTGTCACCGACTCCATGCCTGATCTCAACGGACTGACTATTGATAATGGACGCTTCAAGCTTCTGGAAAGCTTAGGCTCTGGTGCTTATGGCAAGGTCTATCGTGCTCTCGATATCCTGTCTCCTCTCGATAAGCCCGTCTACTACGCCGTCAAATGTCTCCTCAGGCCAGAGCCGGGATCCCACCAAGAAGAGTTCCAGGAACGCGAGATTACCTTGCACAAGATGGTTTGTGACCACCCAAATATCATCACTCTTCATCGCGTCGTCTACGACAACGAGTATCTTTTCGTTGTACTTGATTATTGCCCCGGAGGGGACCTGTTCGCCGCCATAACCGAGGCTCGTGTCTTTCATAACAAGGTTCACCTTGTCAAGAGATCCTTCGTCCAGCTCATCGATGCCGTAAGCTATTGCCACGAGAAAAGCGTTTTTCATCGTGACATAAAGCCAGAGAATGTTTTGTGCTGGAGCGGTACTGATATCCTCCTTGCGGACTTTGGTCTTTCGACTCAGGATCACATATCCACTGACTTCGGTTGCGGTAGTTCTTATTACATGAGTCCTGGTAAACACTCGTCTCGTCGCTCTCCCGCTTTTCGCTGATGCCAATTGCCAGAATGCATCGGAAAGGAACTCTCGGTAGGCCGTTACTCCACTCGTTACAGTGATATCTGGTCCCTCGGTGTCATCCTCACAAACATGATTTCCGGTCGTAACCCATGGCGTTATGCGACTGCCAAGGATGATTGTTTTGCTGCGTATCTGCACAACAGAGACTTTCTTCGACAAGTCCTTCCCATTTCTCACGGAGCGAATAGCATTCTCAAGCGTATATTCAGAATCAATCCTCTAAGTCGTATAACGTTGAAAGAACTACGCCACGAGATCCTGACCGTCGACACTTTCTTCATGACGGAGGAGGAAATAGCGTGTGCCAACTCGACAGTCCGTGCAGCTGCCAGAGTATACTCGGAAGGCAAACAACACGAGGCGCAGGGGGTTGTAGTACAAAACGTGACTGTTTTTGAACACAGCGACGAAACAGATAGCTCTCTTAGCTCCGATGAAGTCTATGCATTCGACAGTCCTCCGGCTGAAGACGAACCGCCACCTACAGGACCTACTACCTTCTTAACAGTACCTGGGGCTGATTTCAATTCTGGCTCTGCTTCTTCTGGCTCTCGCACTCTCGGTTCTACCAACTCGGGCTCTGACAGCGATGGACCCATTACGCCTGCCACACACGCCATTGATCCTGCTGTTGAAGTTCCTGACCTACCAGATGGCCAAACTCTTGACCAGCCGGCGATCAGCGCTGTTCCTGATCCCGCCAAGCTGTCCAATTCTGCAAAACCAGTGGTCGAGGCCGGAGTCAAGAAAATGACGAATGGCAAGAGGCTTTTCCGTCTGGCTTTTGAGCGGCTCAAAGGGCGTTCATCTATACGAAACAGATCTTCTTAGTGGACAATGGCCAAGCTTTTCTATTTGATATTTGTATTGTACCTGCGTTCGTACCACAAACTAGTATACACACATACACTCCTTTGAAAGATCTTTCTCAAATATTACAAAGCTTTTGATTTCGGCCGATGAGATGGTAGATGATTCAGAAACTAAAATGCTAATTTGACCACTTCCTTTAACTGACTCGGGCTCAATGAGTATGGACAGAACCTCTTATACATGTATGCCTGGGTCTACCCAAGGCAAATACCCATGTCCAAGACCTCAGCAATGCGGTCAGTCACGGTGGCTGCTTGGTACTTTCGGCCGGAGATCAGATCCGAGTAATCGATGATCAAAGCACGTGCGAATTGTGTAAAACTCGCCACAATCTAGTCAAAACATCTTTCCGTATCGTACCATCATCTTCCACCTCTTTCGTCCCCTCCGCATCTCGAAAATGGTTGCTTCCAGTGTTCTTGGTTTCCCTCGCATCGGTAAGAAAAGTATCACGGTTTTTTCATAACCGATCTTGAATGTTGTCTCGCTAGGTGCAAACCGTGAGGTCAAAAAGGCCGTTGAGGCCTACTGGGCTGGCAAGATCTCTGCCGAAGATCTTAACAAGGCTGCCGCTGAAGTCAAGAAGGCCAGCTGGAATGCCGTCAAGACTCAGGGCGTTGACTTCATCCCCAGGTATGTTTATGATCTCTATCGATCACCTAGATATACGAAACTGATTCAACATGAAGTGGTGAATTTTCCCTCTACGATCATGTCCTTGATCACGCAGCCGCTTTCAACGTCATTCCCAATCGTTACGTTGGTCTCGGTCTTTCGCCTCTTGACGTCTACTTCGCCATGGGCCGTGGTCGCCAGACTGAGGGTGTCGATGTCCCCGCCTCCGAGATGAAGAAGTGGTATGTTCAGTTTTTTTTTCTACTATCTCATGATCTCGGCTAGCTCTGCATCGATTATCTTGACATGATGTTCCTGACACACTTGCCTTTTTAGGTTCGACTCCAATTATCACTTTGTCGTTCCTGAGTTCTCTGAGGAGACCGATTTCAAGCTGAACTTCAACAAAGCCCTTGAAGAGTACAATGAGGCTAAGGCTGCTGGTATCACCACTCGCCCCGTCGTCCTCGGCCCTATCTCTTTCCTTGTCCTCGGCAAGGCTGCCAAGGGTTCTAAGCCTGGTTTCCAACCCATCTCTCTTCTTCCAAAACTCCTTCCCATCTATAGCAAACTCCTCTCGGACCTCAAGGCTGCTGGTGCCGAATGGGTTCAAGTTGATGAGCCAGTTCTTGTCCTCGATAGCGCGGCCTCTCTCGAGAAGGAGTTTGCATCTACCTACGCCGAGCTCGTTCCCCATGCTCCCAAGATTCTTCTCACTACCTATTTTGCCCGTCTTGACTCTAATCTGAACTTTGTCGCCAAGCTTCCCGTTGCTGGTCTCCACATCGACCTCGACCGTGCACCTAGCCAGCTCCAGGAAGTTGTTGATGCCGTCAAGAATACCAACATTGTCCTCTCTCTCGGTGTCGTTTCTGGCCGTAACATTTGGAAGTCGGACTTCGATGCTGCCATCAAGCTGGCAAAGATTGCTGTTGACGCTCTCGGCCAGGAACGTGTCATCGTCGCCACCTCATCTTCCCTCCTTCACACTCCCGTCACTCTCGCTTCTGAGACGAAGCTTACTCCCGAGCAGAAGGACTGGTTCTCGTTCGCCACTGAGAAGGCCACCGAGGTCGCTACGATCGCCGCCGCCCTCTCTAACTCTCAGGACCCTAAAGTTGCTTCCGCCCTCGAAGCCAACAAGGTGTCCATTGCTGCCCGCCGCGCCTTCGAGGCCAGCTCCGATGACACTGTCCGGAAGCGCGTTGCTGCTATCACTCCCGACCAGCTTGAACGCAAGAGCCCCTTCGCTGTTCGCAAGGAGATCCAGGCTAAGCACATCAACCTACCCAAGTTCCCTACTACTACCATTGGATCTTTCCCTGTATGTATAGTTGTTTCATTAAACTGTAGAAGTTTCTCATGATTTATTTGCCTTCAGCAAACCAAGGAGATCCGTCTTGCTCGTGCCAAGCTTGGCAAGGGAGAGCTCACTTACGAGCAATACGAGGAGTTTATCAAGAAGGAGATTGAGACCGTTGT
>JABFYK010058317.1:18625-28714 GCA_018849495.1 Termitomyces sp. T123_Mx157 | reverse complement strand
GGACTGGTTACAGCACCTCCGCAGCTCCTCTGGCGCCTCCACGGCTCCCTCCAGGCCCGCGGAGATCTCCGGAGCATTGTGGAGATCTCCGTCTTACCTCAGCAACCATTGCTCTAGGGTTAGGATCAACTCCGGTCACCTGTACAGTAGTTCCCATGCCTCCGCTGCTGCTGATGCGCCGCGCCTAGCAGCAGGGATCCTCAGACTTGTTCTCTTCAGATTCCCCTCTGCTAGGTGATTAGTTACAGATTGTATTGTCATTTACAAATGCTAATATACTTCGGATTCCCCTCTGCTAGCTGCGTGACTCAGATCTGTTGCCCCGGAGGTTGCCCTTATGTTTATACGTCTCTGGGGATCAACTACTTACACATTGTGTCTAGATACTGATTACATCAGTATACGTCTGCTGCTATCCAACTAGGATTCCAACAAAGGACAACATGGCATGGTACTTTGATTGGCAGTGGACACCAGCCCCTATATACAAGCCTGAAGGCTATGTATATCTTGACAGTTCTGACATCAAGACAACAAGGCCATTGCAGAAGCTGTCACATTGCCACCTTGAACCCTTTGTGGTGGAGAGGAAGGTAGGGCCATTGGCATACCAGCTCAAGCTCCCTGCAGGCCTGCATTAACTTCACCCAGTCTTTAATGTTGTCAAGTTGTTCACAGCTCCAGAAGATCCTATTCCTGGCTGTTGCCCTAAGGCACCACCACCACCAATTCTAGTGAATGATGATGAGGTGTACAAGGTGGAGGAAATTCTGGATAGCAGAATGTTATGGGGAAATTTACAGTTTAAGGTGAAGTGGAAGGGATATGGCATGAAGACATCTCTTGGAAACTGCAGGCCAATGTACATGCACCAGCTTTGGTTTGGGACTTTTACTACAGGCACTCCAATGCATTGAATGCAATTTAAGGCATCTACTCCATCTCTGCAGTTGATCAGGCAATCCACAACTTTTTCTATCTATTTCATTGAGATGCTGCATGCTAAAGGGGGGTTATGTCAGGAGACTGCTTATGTTAGACCCTTTGATTGTTTCCTTTATTCCAGGCTTGCCTCTCATCTTTGTTCTCTCATCTTCTGGTGACAAGTACTTTCAACAAAGAGCTATCTTTTGGTTATAGTTGTACAGAGTGAAGCAAGTCTGGAGATCAAGGCCATTACAATGAATTTCTGCTTTTGGATTGAATTTTGGATTTGGTTGTTTTTGACTATTATTTCTAGAAGCTCTAGAGTAAATTATTGAAACACTAGCATTGGGGATCCTTAGACTTGTTTTCTTTAGATCTCCATCTGCAAGGTGAGTAGCTAGAACTTTAGAACTTCTTGTAGATGCTGAATAGACTTTGGATCTCTCTCTGCCAGTTGTGTGACTTAGCCACAGCTATCAGAAAAACATTCATTTCTGGGTTATCATCTTGTTTCCTCTATTTCCAGTCAGCCTCTCACTCCTATCATCCCATCTTCTGGTCACAAGTACTTTTGACTTAAGGCTATCTGACAGTACTACTTTAGCAGTGTTATGTGATCTGTGGCTCAAGATTGAGGCATTTTATGGTGGATTTCTGTTTTTGGGTCACATGACTTTGAATTATGACATTGGGCTCTGCACATGCACAGAATCCAACATCATAGTTCCCACAATATTTCCCATAGTTGATTTTTGAAAATTTGCAGTCCTGGTAGCTGGAATCCTTGGGCCTGTTCTCTTTGGATTTCTCTCTGCCAGATATGGAGTTAGTTTCTGCTGTGCTGCTACTGTTGATAGACTTTGGATCTCCCTCTGGGGAAAAGCCTATTTCCAAGATCCATCAGGAAATGTTTTCATGGAAGGAAACAAAAAGAATTGAACATACCTCCTAAATCTTATACCTATCTCAAATACACAACTATCCAAACCTAGAACAGCCCTGATGACTTGCTAAACTACAGCCAAGGCTCTGGTAGCCAACTCGCTGAGTAAACCAGTAAATCTGAACATCTGGCACCACTGATTTGGCCATGCAAATGTACAGACCATCAGGAGTTTGGGGACACAAAAGTTGGTCACCTGGCTTTAACCTCAAAGGGTTAGCAAATGCACTAGGCCTTTGCAAGGATTGCATATATGGCAAACACACAACCCAGCCATTTGATAGGACTGCTCAGGATATTCAGACTGCAGGCACAAAGGCATATATTGACCTTTGGGGTCCATCAACCATTGTATCTCTTGGTGGCACACTTTATCTCATAATGTTCATCAATGCTGGCTTGTCCCACATTCAAGCCTCCTATTTGGCCAATAAAGCTAGTACTACTACTCTGGCAGCCCTGAAATCTTACATTAGGGAAGCTGAGTAACAGACAGGGAACAAGGTACAGACTATCCAGGTGGATGGTGGACAAGAGTGGGTAAACCATCTGTGGTACAATTTCTGCAGAGAGACCAGGATTGAGATGAAGACAGTGGTACCCTATGCTCACTTCCAAAATGGTGTTGTCAAGAGATTGATTTGCACCATCTTCAACAGAGTCCAATGCCTCCTTGCCAAGAGTGGACTGCCAAAGAGCTTGTGGGCTGAGGCAGTGGCTACTATCATATACACTCAGAATCTTTTGCCCTCAGCTTGGCATCCTGATATTGTACCAGAGGAGAAGTGGATGGGGAAAAGTCAGGATGTGGGTCACTTATGTCTATTTGGTTGTCTCGGCTATGCCAGGGTCCCCAAGGAACTAATCAAATCTAAACTTGACCCTTGATCAGTCAAATACATCATAGTTGGATATTCAAGTCACATATACTGACTCTATGACAAGAATGCCTGCATCATCATTACCAGCTACAATGTCATATTTGAAGAAGGTGTCAGCCACCAAACCCTGTCTATCCCCAAGGATGACGACCTAGTTTCCACTGCTCAAATGTCATCTGATACACCTACCCCCACTATCCCATACCCAAGACAGCAAATCACACCCAGAATTTGAGTAATCAATGGTCCCCTCCATGTTAAACCACTGACTGCACCTACATCAATGACCACTCCACAATCATCTCAAGCCATGCACCCTACCTGTGCCATCATTGAATCTAGGAAATCCCTTGGACTGCAAGTGGCAGCCAGAGATGCTGGCAAAGATTGGGCAGTTGATGAAGAAACACCAGAGGCGCTACTCACCTCTGCTTTGCATTCCTTTGGGAGGCCATCCAATGGCTAGACCTGTGGATACTGGCAATGGAAGCTGAGCTTAAAATAATGAACAACAAGAAAGTCTGGGATATTATGGACACAAACGACATACCTGAAGGGAAGGAGATTGTTGACTGCATGTTGGTCTTTGCAAACCAGTTTGATGTGGAATGAAATGTAGTGAAGTATAAGGCATGGCATGGCTGGTAGCAAGGGAGTATGTACACTCAAGTACAAAGCAAGGATTTTGATGAAAGTTACACTTTGGTGGTTTGGTTGGAGTCAATGCGGATGACAGCGGCCTTGGGAATGCATGGCTGGCAGGTAGACTTTACCTCTGTTTACCTCACCAGCATGCTCAAGCATATGATGTACATGAGACCACTCCCAGATTTCTGAGGGGGGGAGTGAAAGGTTCTCCTTCTCCACCTCAAGAAAACACTGTATGGCCTCATGCAAGGCAGTCACAACTGGTGGGTAAAACACATTGGACAAGACCTATGATGAGCCGGGGTACTTGGCATCTCGAGCAGATGGCTGCATTTGCTACAAGTGTATCAGAGAGGAACATACATACATACCATCACAGCGAACTATAACAACGACAAAACAATGTCTTAGGAGCATCCATGAGTTGTGGAGGAGCACAAGAGGCTAAAGACAAACTCGGTTCCAGATTCACAATCAAAATTAAGGATACAGGGGAGGTGAAGGACGGACATACTGGGAGTACGTTCCGATAGGGATCCAAAAACCCTACGTAGAGAGAATGCTGGAACGACTTGGATTTTGATCATCAAATCAAATGCACAATCTACCCCACCTCCCAGTTGGGCTAGTATTAACCAACTCCCAGCATAAAATACATGAAAGATAAACCATATCGTGCCTTGGGCTCCTTAATGTGGGCACAAGCAGTGACCTGACCTGATCTCTTGTATGCTGTATGACTATTGGCTAGGTTCCAAAGTAATCCTGGACCTGCAAGGCCCTGGCCCACGTGATGCAGTATATGAATGGACCTTGGATTATCAATGCAGACTATGTGGGTAACCTTGATACCTGCCAATCTACAGAAGAATACATATTCACCATGTCCGGGGGATCCGTTTCTTGGAGTTCCGAGTGACAACCCAGTGTTGCCTTGCCTTTTTGACTACCGAGGGCTATCCCAAGGCACCCAACAGGCCATGTGGATGTTTGACTGGCTCCTTGACATTGAGTTGCCCCAAAACCTTCCCTGTGCAATCCCTTGCTCAATACCACGCCAAGCACATTGACATTGTGCAAACGTGTCAAGAAAGGAGATATCGATGTTGTGCAGGAATCCTGCTGATGTTTTCACCCAACCCCTCTCCTGGTCGAGTTGTTGGGCCTCAAGCTGCAGCTTTGAGTTGGGGGAGTGTGGCAGGATGACTCACGGGTGTGGCGGTGGTGTTTGGCTTTTCCAAGTAAGATTTCATTCTCTGTGATGTTTGAATGTAGTGGTTGTATAAAAGACCTTGCTTATACGGAATGCATAGTTCTTTTCAGTGAAGACTATGTTATCTTTGTGCCTACCGATTACGCTACAGGTCAACAGAGTTCTTTTTGGTGAACAGCAGCATCTGTACGCACAACCCTGATCGGAGTATGAAAGCTGATCACGGGGTAAATAATGTGATTGAGGCTCTGGATCAAAAAACGTCTGATGGTCTGATGCTGCGCAACGGGTAAGCACCTGTCTTTTCTTGTTGTCATCCCATGGAGAGGAGAGCTGAAGACGGACTGAGGCTGCTCGCACTCGGTACGTGAGCGGGAGGCATTCGTTGACTGGATTGAGACTGATATCGTGCCAGATGGCGGTGGCATTCGCGGGCTGTCTGAGCTTCTTATACTGGAGGAGATCATGTATAGGATTAAGTGTGAGGAGGGGATGGCGGAGGTGCCCAAGCCGTGCGAGTATTTCGATATCATTGGGGGCACGAGTACGGGGGGGTACGTCGCGTCGCGTCGCGTGAGCGTTTACCGGGAGACTGAGCTGGGGACTTAGGCTGATTGCGATACTGCTGGGACGGCTGTGCATGTCGGTGGACGAGGCGATCGGGGTGTACGGTGAGTTTGCGGGGAAGGTGTTTAAGGAGAAGAAGTGGTGTTGGCAGGATGGGATGTTCAAGGCGAGTACGCTGGAGGGTGCGGTGAGGGATATTGTTGCAAGGTTCGATGAGAGCGGGGACGATAATATGATGAGCGATGCGTCGAGGCGGAGTGCATGCAAGACGTGAGTCGATGCGTCGTGCACAGAGCTCGATCTGAGACCCTGCAGGTTCGTGTGCGCGATGTCGGCGCAGAACATGGCGCACCCGCGCCTCTTCCGCTCGTACGAGGTCCGCGCGCACCCAGAGTACAATGCCAAGATCTGGGAAGTAGCGCGTGCGACGTCTGCGGCGCCGAGGTTCTTTAAGCGTATCAAGGTTGGGGCGGACCCCAAGGAGGAATTCGTGGACGGGGGGTTGATGTGCAACAACCCCACGGCGGAGGTGCTTAGGGAAGCGCAGAATGTCTATGGGATGGATCGCCCTATCGCGTGCATGGTGAGTGTGGGCACGGGGCATCCGAGGACGATTACGCTGCGGAGGCCGGATGGGGTGCAGAGGCTGCTTCCGACGGATCTGATCAAGGTGCTTGTGGCTATTGCGACGGACTGTGAAAAGGAAGCGGAGAGGTTTGAGAGGACGCATGGGGAGGGGAATAGGAATGGGAAGAGGTATTTTAGGTTTAATGTGCAGCAGGGGCTGCAGGATGTGAGCCTGGCAGAGTGGACAAAGATGGGCGAGGTGAAGGCGCACACGTCGCAGTATTTGAGGGGAGCGGCGGTGGATGCGGAGATTGACAGGGTGAGGGATGTGTTGAGGGCGAGGAGGATGGAGGTGAATTCGCGTACTTGTTATCTGTAACTACTCGTCGGATGGAGGTGAATTCGGTGGGGTAGGTCGGATGGTGGTGAATTCGCGTACTTGTCTTCTGTAACTACTCGTGGCTGAACCGAGCCGGAGCGTCCGAGTCGGAGTGTGGCAGTTCAAGTGGCGATGCGAGTGGTGCCTCATCGGTGCGGGATATGCCGGCTTAAGTCAGCTGTTTCAGAGGAGCAGTGGTTGGATAAAACCACGATGGCGACGACGCAGCCCATCGCCCTGCCCGCCGCAAACGCAGACTCTGGCAACGACTATCCGATGGGCTCCTACTCTGCCGAACACGGCCGCCCGTTCAACCCCGCGTCGTACACGCGCCACTTTCTCGGCTCGCCCATCTCGTGGCGTGCCGCGTCGCTCAGTGCCCGCCTCAACTCGCCGTCTGCGCAGTGAGTCCCATGCGTCCCGTTGCATCTCCGCTGACATCTCCGCAGCAAGTCCGACGTCGTCAATGCGCTCAACGTCGGCGAGGGCGACCTCTGCCGCAACTACAGCTGCTGCGGCACCAAGCTCGCCGATCTCCACGCCCTGCTCGAGCACTTTGAGGACGTCCACGTCCTCGCCGACCCCGCCGCCCCCGCCCAGATCGCCGTCCCCTTCCACCCGCAGCCCTTTGAGCCCGACGACATGGAGCTCGAGCTCGATCTCGACAACAGCACCCAGCCGCCGTCGTCCCCGTCCTCGTCCAGCGACCCCCATGCCCCGCCGTCCCCGCCCAACCCCACCCACCTCCACTTTCCCAACGGCACCCCCGCCCCCGTCATGCTCCCCGAGGACGTCTTCAACGCCTACGCCCGCTTCTCCGCCGACTACTCGTCCCACATGCCCGGCACCCAGCTCAACGCCAGCAACGGCGACGAGCTCCAGGCCAGCCCCTGCCCCGCCTACGTCCCCCCCGGCCAGCAGTGCATCCCCCCCGCCCTCCTCTTTGCCGCCGAGCCCAAGCCCAAGCTCAAGGTCCGCCCTGCCCAGCCGTCCCCATCCACCCCCGCCGCCCTCACGCCCTTTAGCACCAACACCGTCCCCAACACCCCCAGCCCCTCCACGCCCTCCCACACCCCCGCCCACACGCCCCACCCCACGCCCTCCCTCCTCCTCTCCAAGCCCTTCCGCTGCCCCAAGCCAAACTGCAACAAGAGCTACAAGCAGGCAAACGGCCTCAAGTACCACATGACCCACGGCTCCTGCAACTTTGCCCCCCCAAAGGACCTCGAGCACGTCAAGGACCTCCTCGAGCGCAAGCGCCGCGAGCGCGAAGCCAACGGCCTCGCCCGCTCCGCCTCCCTCGGCGCCCGTCCCTCCACCTCTCCCCCCTCGGGCGAGTTTCTCCAGCTCCAGGGCCTCTATTCCGATCTCGGTCTCGGCCAGATCACCGAGACCGAGCTCAGGGATATCGAGCGCGAGGCCGAGAAGCGCCTCAAGCCCTTTGCCTGCGGTGTCGGCGACTGCCAGCGGCGCTACAAGAACATGAACGGCCTGCGCTATCACTACCAGCATTCCGGCGACCACGGCGCTCTCGGCCTCGCCCTGCTTGCCGGCGGCCTCCACGAGTGTCTAGCGAACAATCGAAAGGAGCAGCACGTTGACAATGCGAGTTCCTCGGGCAGCGAGAGGGAGGGGCGGCGGAGACATGTTCCGCTGGCGGGGGGCGTGCAGCGCATGATGCGGACGGGCGGCAGCGCGAGCGTGCCCGTGTCCCGCGCGACGAGTGTCGTAGCCAACTCGCGCGTCGGCACCCCGTCGCCGATGGTCCCCGTGCCCGTGCCCGTCGTCATGCAAAAGAGCGTCAGCTTCCCAGCGTCAACGGCGGCGGCGGCGGCGGCGGTGCAGCAGAACGAGGGTACGACGACGCCGTTTACGCCTGGGTATACGAATCCGGTTGTTGCGGGGCAGATTGGTGTTGCGGCTGCTGCGCACACGAATGAGGTGTTGCAGGCGGCGCAGGCGCAGCAGACGCAGAGCAGCCCGCCGATGACACCGCTGACGGCTGCGGTGCAGGGCATGGGGATCACGTCGCAGCCGCAGAGTCCGCCGCACCCGCAGCAGCAGCTGGCGTATCAGGCGCAGTTTGTGGAGCTGCAGAGGAGACAGTATATGCAGATGCAGGCGCAGGTGTATCAGCAACAACAGGCGCAGGCGCAGTATGCCCAGCAGCAAGGACAGATTGGGGAGGCAGAGGCGGACGCGATGGCACAGCAGGAGTTTGTGGACGCCCAGAGGAGAGAGTTTGAGTTTCAGCTGCAGCAGCAGCAGCAGATGGGCCCGGGCGATGTGGTTATGGGATGAGCGCGGGGGTCAGTCAAAAGTATCATTATGAGACGAGGTAATTACGCATCGCGCGTGCGGTGCGGTGCGGTGCGGTGTATTTTTTTTGCCTGTTTCTTTTTTTTTGTGTTGGTTTTCGTTTTTTGTTTTTGTTGTATCGATGTTGACGTGGTTTACATGTCGCTGTTGCTCGTTTTTGACGAGGGTTGGGTTGGGTTATCACAGAGTCTTTACACTCGCATCCTCGTACGTACGCTTGATATGATATGATAGCTCACTCACTCACTCACTCACTCACTCACTCGTTTTACTCGTATACGTATACGTATTAGTACTATTGTTGATGCAGAAATCGTAATTTTGTTAATTGTACTTTTAGTTTGGGCGGGCGGGCGTGCGTGCGTGCGTGGGCTTGCTTGGGGAGTTTGATCCCATGTGTTTAGTTGAGTGTGGGGTGTCGATCTCCGAGTAACGTACGTAACCCGGTGCGCCGCAGTCCCCGGGCCGGGCCGCGTTCGAATGGCTTCTTCTTCGTAAGGATGTATTTGCGTTATTTCTTCTTCCCAGGTACATGGTGTATGTTATGTTATATCACGGTACATACTCCCAACCGCGCTCATCGTACGTGTCTTGGAAGGAATTCACCGTTTGTGTGCGTGCGTGTGTTGATTGCACGTGGATCATACCGTCGTAAATAGCTTATCGGGCCTTGGGGTGTGGACCCGGATGAGCTGGGTTTGGCAGAGCAGCTGTGTCGTAGTCAGTAGTCATGGATATAGATAGTAGTTGGGAATGTGTCTGTGTCGATTTTACGCCCCAGCGTCAGGTGTTTTACTTCCGGCTTAATGGTACCCCCGCGTGTTGAGAGTTGGTTTTGTTCGATATCCATAACAGAATCATTTACTGGTTTCTGATGTGCTTCTGTGAGCTCCCAACGGATCGTTTCTATCGTGCCTTGAGCCGCGACGCACTTGAGTCGGATTTAGGATCGTATGTGGGGAAGGATGGGTCTGATGTTGTTTGGGGATCCGGTGTGGGCGCGAGGTCCTGGGCCCGCGTCTGTATCGATTCTGCGCCCCAGCGTGAACTTCTATGAGCTTTCGGACGTTGTATGTCGTATCATGCCTTGCAATGAGCCAGCTTGTGTCCATAGTATAATGATTTTTTTGGTAAGTACGAAGCGGAATGCTGGATCCGATATGTTAGTTTCTGCCCGGTGTGAACGCCACCCCAGCACCCCACTTACTTCCGCTTTGTGCGCATTTTTTACTTCGAGCTTAGAGCCCTAGAGTGTTCATCGGGCTTGTGTTGATGCAGTGTATATTAATATTTACTGATTAGTAGGACAAGGTAATACCGCATCGCATGCATGCACGCAAGACCCCCCGTGCGGTGCGGTGTATTTTTTTATGGTGTTGGTTTTGTTGTATCCATGATTGGTATGGTTAACATGTTTTTCCGTTTCTCGTTTTTTACGAGGTTTGGTTTGCTTGGAGTCTTCACTCGCATCTCGTACGTACGTTCTTATATGATAGCACACTCGCTCGTATACGTATACGTATTGATACTATTGTTGATTGAAGAAATCGTAATTTTGTTGATTGTACTTTTAGTTTGGGCGTGGGTGAGCGAGTGAGTGGGGTGAGTGGGCGTGAGTTTATGATCTCGGCTTGCTCGATGGTAT
>JABFYK010058317.1:0-16701 GCA_018849495.1 Termitomyces sp. T123_Mx157 | reverse complement strand
TGTCAGTTTCTGTCCGGTGTGGACGCAGAAACAAAAGTGCATGAAGCACTGATACAAAATACCATATTCAGCCATTTGGCATTGGGGCCACCCCAACGTTCTACTTACTTCCGCTGCCACCGAGGCCCAAGCTCTCGAACGTCCATGTAGGTCCTACCTGGCCGGAGCTCTTCTCAACCACAAAAGGCACACAAGTCAGGGCGCTACGGCCGTCCATCCGCGTCCCGTGCACCCGGCTTCGACCAGTTTCCACGCTTGTCAAACATCCCGAGTCAAAACAGATGATCCTCCTGGTCCCTGTCCGGAACACACATACCCATATTATACCCCATACATACCCACGCACATGCCCCATGCCACACAGCCTCGTGATCTCACTAAGCCTTACCCCCAGCTTCTCGAAAGCTCTGCAATTCGAACTTTTCCCCCGACAGATTGGTTTGCCGGAAGTGGGGGACCGGCGGACTTGATCTGATTTTTGATCCTATTCGGAACGGCATAGGTGTTCATTGTAGCCGGGTTCCGAAGGTAAATATATAGAAATAAAGCAGTGTAAGTTGTTTTAAATTGCTGCGGCCGCCCGGCCGCGGCCCGCGTGCGTCATCGCATTCATCGTTGGTTTGTAACTTGTGTGCCTACGCTGGAAGGAACGTCCGATGCTCTGTGTGCCCAAACGTCCGATGCTCTGTGTGCGTATTCGTAATTGCTTACTGTGTCGTATGGAGATGCTCCGACTCGGTGCGAGGTCCAAGATCCAAGTTGCCTTGATTCCGCCCAAGTATGTCATTCGTATAAGTACATATGATATACTTACGGGGACGAGGCAGGGCAGCGGACCAAGTATACGCTACTACATGACTTCTCATTTCCCGAGATTAGTCCTCATGTAGCCTTAGGATACCCGACTCGCGAATAAACCTCGCGGCCATTCGCAGCAACTCGATAATAACATTCGTTATCTCCCCATTTGTTTGGTGCCGGAACACATGATATGCTTAGTACACGTTCAGCTGCGACGGGTTTGGAAATTGACCGTTCATTTCTCGACTTTCTTCTTTGTCATCCGTCGACTTTCCTGTGTATCCAGTACTTCCGCAAATCGCAGTGCTTTGAAGGATTGAATTATGTCCTGTGGAGAGACATCAGAATCAACCATTCGGTGCGTCATCCATCCATGCGTTGACAGCCTTTGACAGCCTGACGGCCTCGTACGGCATATACATACAAATCTGTCTTTACCCCCTCGCGTACGAGGCACCCGAGGGCTACGCCTAGGCTCACTAATCGATGATCCGGTATCAATGCTGTGAACGTCCTAGCCCGTATACACGGTACCCACGACTCGAAACACCACCTTCTCAGTGTGGTATTCATACCCCTTCCTTACATCCCCTTTGCAGAACTGCATCTAGTCTCGTCTAGGTTGTACATAGTTGTCACGCCACACTTTCTGACTTTTCATTGTCGGACCAATCCGACGCCTCCTGGCGCCCTTCACGACCGCCCGACCGCCCGACGGCGTCGGATGGGATTTCCCATTTGTTTTCTGGGGTACATTTCTCGATGATATCCATGATTTTGGGGTGTCAGAGTATTGCCACCTGAAATAAAGCTCGATGTTCCCATCTGGGATGACAGATCAGTACATGGGTAATGCTCGGACTTTTCATCTGCCGGGATGTGGCCGAGCCTGTCCATCGTCCAAATTTGTGGCGTTCGTGTCTTCTAAGCTCACCATCTGTCAGCCCCGGCTTATAGACCCGGCTCATAGAACCAGTATCAGTGCTCACGTGGTTGTTAGTATGAGGGGCTCTTCCCCTTCTATCGATTCACTCCCCACGCGCGTGAGACCTTTGACAACTGCCCATACGTATTATAAGCATTCAGGTACACCCCCGGGCCTTCCATTCTTTCCGTCGCATCACAGATCTCATTGTGACTTCTTTGGCGGCATGCACAGTGAGCAAGATCTAGGCGCAATCGTGTTCTATGCGGAGATATATGAGCGCCAAATACACTTGGTGATGGGCAGGCATTGCCCTCGTTCGCCGTGCCGGAGCTCAAGACCAGAGTCGTTCCCCGCTCGATCACGGTCAAGTCAAAACTTGCCTTGATCCGTCGATTTATGCTTGGGCCCGAGTGCCTCATAACGTCGGTGTGGGGTCCGAATTTGAGAGTTTCCTGCACGAATGTCAGTAATCCCAGTGAATTCGAAAGGGGGTGCGTTTCATCTCCATTCTTCCCACTTGTTTTTCACCAGGAGTTAATCTTTGGTATATCATCCTTTAAGCGTGCCATTTTTGGCGCGTCGATGCGGCGCATTCTTGAGCTAGATATGGCTAGGTCTGGCTGCTCTTGATCGGTGCCTTGTATCTCACATATCCCTTTAGAGAAAATGCTTCACTCAAAGTGACAGTCTCACAGACTATCCGGGTTTGAAGTATGCATGCGATCATCTTTGCTGATGGCTCCCCATCTTTGGAAAGCGATTTCTCTACCGTCTCAGCGGCTGACGCTTGATGACCAGTTGCAATACAGGGCCGAGCATATCTTGAGCATATTGGTGACACACTTCCCCATTGAGGCAAACAGACGGTCCGAATGGTACAACTCTGAGCGAACCCCCAATGTGGCGAAATCATGTAGTAATTCTCTCAAAGGAGTAATTATCTGGCTCATACTAACGTAGTCAGTTAACAGATATCTGCCTTCGCGTCAGAAGCCGACAACCATGGCTTTGTTCTGCGACGCTTCTCCTAGTCGGCTCCGTTCCGGATGCTTGTGTTCTCCTTCCTTATCTTTGTAATGGGATACGTACACAGTATCTTTACTACCGATCATGGCCCCAACTTCTCACCTTCTCCGCGATATTATCCTTCAGATATGTGGCTTCTGGTGGAGTTCAGATGCGTTACTTAATATACATGCGGCGCTCACGAGGTCTTTTTTCTGGTCGATTGCCATGGATTACTTACCTGAGGCAATGGGCAGTACGTCATTTCTTGATATTTGTAAGGTTCCTGTGGTCCACAACTTTTTGGTTGGTATACAATGTAACGTGAGTACTGTTCAACCTGTGCGCTCTTGTCTTATCTGTAAGACGTCCAACGGAACCCCGGCAACGACATACCCCTTGGCGCTTATATCTTCGCTTGTGATCCGATGGACAAGTCATACTGAAATAACATTGTTGTAAAGTTTCTGGCCCTTACGAGATCTATTGGAATCGAAGCACACAACCAAGCGATCTATGACTTGATCACGGCTCATTACTGCCTTGGTTCCTGGCCAACGTAAGTACATACCTTTTTGGTTAAACTCCACTCCAGTGCACCCGATGCTGATCTATTTGTCTCGCTCCTTTCGCCGTTCTAGAATCTCTTCATGGAGCAAGCTAAATTGTGCAAGACCACCCTTGACATGTAGTGACCACGATGGCAGACAGACGTCTTAGCATCGAGAACCGATCACGGATATACACCTTCCAGACCGCTGGGTAGATCCTCCTAATCTACTCTCATGTTCAGAGTGCTGTCAAAGATTTGATCGCCGAAGCTTGTCCACATGGGTTCATACAACGTGCCCGACGTGTCTCAGCTGTCCACCTTGCCGTACAAGCTCGTGACTACATACAAGGCATCTGGAGCGTCGGTATCGCACCCGATTTGTAGTCTGTCTATCCTCTATCAATGCCCAGATTAGATTGGCTTCGCTATCGTATCGCCTCACGGGTTCGAAACGTTCCTCCAGACCGACATGGACCAGTTTGCTGGTTCGTTTGGACAAATCGATGTGAAGCGTGCAAGTGAATCGGGTTCCCTGTCGAAAGGAACTGTCTTGACACTCTTGAAGCCTTGGAACCGTGGAGGTACTCTCGTTCTCGTCTTCCCTGATTGCCGCTTCGGCTAAGGAGCTGCTTGTGTCTAGATGATACACTGTACAGCAGAGACCTTAACCCTTCAACTTGACTGCTCGTTTCACGATGCAATCTCTTTGTTCACGACATTATTGGTCTAGTATTGACTCATCTTGTAGTGATTCGATCGAGAGCTTTCAAAGGGAGTCAAACAGTATCAGTAATATCTCGTCGATGCTGGAGATACCATGACTCGCAAAATTAGTTCTTTTCTTCGCGGTTCTTCGCTACTTCGAGAGCTCTTGACCTAAGCCTCCTAAACGTTTTGAAGTTGCCGGGGCGGCATTATATACGTGCACGTGCTTAATGACTCGACAACAGCGCTTCTATGGCAGATCATCCAATATCTGTTATCTCATTATTACATACATATAATCTTAAAACTTGCTGATAACGTTGCATAATTTTTAACTAACTGGAAAGTTGCGTCCTCTTAGTTTCATACTGGCAGTAGCTCATACTCACTGGCATGCCGAGATCATCTACCACGCTATATCGTGTAGGTATGTAGCCAGAAGACATCCTGATTGGCGATGATGATACAAGCTAACTTCTTAGAGGTGATAATCAGCGCACGACGACTTAATGCTCCGGACATAGGACAGGTCCCCAGACGAGGAAGACTCAGAAAATCCAAATGGGTTTGTTTTTGAATTTTTTCTTGTCTACTGAGGTGTTCATTTCAACCTAGGAATATCTTGTGAAGGTTTGGACCACAAAAAAAGGTCTCCTTAATTAGTGCTGACTGTCTGAGAGTGGGCTGGATATGGATCAGACGAAAACAGGTAAAGCCTCAGGCGCCGGTTTAATTGGCAAGTGGTGTTTCCTCACTTCTTGGTAGCTGGGAACCAGAGGAAAACTTTCGAAGAGGATGTAAAAGCCTTATCGCAAACTTTTGGAAACATGTGCAAACTAGAAAGGATGATAATGTTTATCCTGGATTTCGAGTCAATGCAGATGAGAAGTGGGTTGGTGAGTCGATGTGAAAATAACGCATTCGCTGGGAACATAAGCTCATTATTGCATGTAGAAAGAGAAAAAAAACGGTATTGCTACTGGCAGAAATTGAACAATGTCAGGGTTCCAGAGAGATATAGGAGTCAATCTGGTAACCGTCTCGGTAGAGCGGTGAGTTTGTACAGATGTGCATCGTAATCTTACTAGAAAACATCTTTCTTTTTGTTCATAGTGGGAAGGAGAACGATTTGAAACTTCAACCTCAGCGATGTCTCCAGTAGCTCGCTACCTCATCATTGTTATATGTCAATTTAATCAATCTTTCTACTAGAGTCCAGCCGCGTACGACGCTGATCCTGATCATGCTGACTCTGACAATGAGCCATCCGTTTCGAAGCGAAGATTGCACATGACAGTTGATATTTCAAAGAAGGTATGATTATATGATCGTGTTAGATTTATACATCGAGATTTTTGCCAGGACCATCCACTTGTCATTACTATTCCATCTCGAAAAAAAGCCAAACAGAGTTCCTCGGACTCTATCGAGACTGAAGTAGAACTCAATGAAGTTTCACTGCCCGACTATTCGAGAGAAGGCCTACAACTTTCGAAACAGCAGAATGTTGCAATCGCCCATGAGGACTTTTTCTGTTGATATTTGATTTTAAATTCTGATTCGTGAATCTGTAGCGAATGTCATCTCTCCTTTCACTGCCCGAACTGCAATTACCTCAAATAGCGCCCGAGTCACCCCGACCATCACATGAATATTTGCCTGACACCAGTACAACCACGCCTACTCTAGCGGTTCCACAGGAGTCGCAAGTTACTGAACAAACACTAGAAAATGATGTACCTTTTGAAAGCGGAATTTCGACAAGACAGCGGTTGTCTTTCGGAGCCCTGGCTCTGAGACCGCCAAAGGCCATTTCGGACACTGTTCTGGGATCAAAAAATCAAGGACTACCATCGAAGACTCCGTATACAAGTATTATGCCCCTCGGCTTCAAAAAGGGGACTATGCCGACGCCCTCAATGCCTATTGGTGGTTACCCAGAGTTGCAGGAACCGACACTGTCCTCGATCAATGCATTACCCTCACCACATACACAAGAAAATCATGATGTTGAAAGGTATCTCAACTTTTGTGTACTTCCATGTGATTTTTGAGATGTCTCCCTTGTTGATCACCTAGTTTACAAGACCAGCCCATGCAAGATCACAATATACAGACAGAGACAGGCGATGAGTTCTTGGTAGAACTCATGCTCTCTAGGTGAGCGAAGATTGAGAGTGAATAGATGATAGCTGGTTCAGAGCTCTTACATATGTTTTCACAGTTTTACCAACGTCCTTAAGTTCGCTACGTTTGTCCGTGTATGGGATTTCTCTCACTCATTTACCGTAGGCCTGTAGAAGAATGTCCTGTCGAGCCTCTGCATCCGCAACTGCCAATTTCGGATCGCTTGCTAGTCTCCAAGTATGTCCTCGAGGAAGTACGAGGCCCAGCTTTAACTAGCCCTTATACAGAGTGCCGCAGGAAACGTGGACATGGTCGGGTAATGTGTTCACTGACATGGAGCCTTCAAGACCTGTTTTTGCCGTCACAATCAATGGCGGCACTACAGCGACAGATACAAATCCGAGTTTAAACGAAGCGCTGCATAGCATGAAGAATCTCTACTTTACAAGCTTCCACGACGCTGTGGATTTCGACTCAATTCTTCCAGCCTGCCAAGAGATCTATCAGTTCGCTGAAGTCAGTCCAAGAACAAGCACAGACGTTGAATACCTGAACTTATTTTGTGCATATATGGCCAAAATGCACAAGGTATGTATGGTCACGTACAAGTCTTTATCTGCTGTGTCTTTTTTGCTTATACCATAATCAGATCGTTCTTATACCTATCTTCGTCGATGGACTGATCATTGGACATACAATCTTTTTTAACCCCAAAACCGTTCTCATGACTTCGCGTTTGCGGCCTCCATTCGAAATCAAAAGTTTAGCCGCAGCCCTTGTCCCATGGAATCTTTCAGAATTCCAATTCCCAGATAACCATCGCAATTCCCCAAATAAATACCTATCGGCCCAGATAGATATGGCACCTCTACTCTCGAATCAGAACCTGTGGCTTAGGTCAATCAAAACCAGACCTCGGTATCATCACGCACTTCGGGTACTTGAATTCCCTCGGATGCTGCACAATTATTTCTGCGAAGACGGGTACGAGCGAACGTACAGTGTTTGGTATGATGGCGGAGATGGTACGAAGAAGAGGCCTGGAATGGAGACTTTAGCCTTGTTCGGTATTTTAGACAAATGTGGAATCAAACGCTCCCGCATCCAGGACGCGAGGATCGTCTTTATCCATGTTGGAGCTGTCAAAAATCTGCATAAGCTTCCTGGTTTTCTGGATATTTGCTCTACTACATCCTTGCCAATTCAGTTGTACACTTATGGATCACATGAAACCATCGCGCGAGGGCTCTGGGGAGTTCGTGAGGTATATCCCTGTGGTATGTGTTTTTCGTTCTACCTTTTTATTACTAATGGATTTGCAGGTGGTATTGTGACATTCACTCCCCAAGCTCTGTTAGATGATTTGTCCGGTGTCATTCATAGAGTCAGCCAGATTCAAAGGCATACAATGTGGGAGTGCTATATCATTCCCTCGGTACTTGGAATGGCTGTGACAGTGTACTCGCTCCGAGAAGGGACTGATCCGATTTCAGACTTTGATAGGTGAGCTGTCATTCCTAGGTCTATGTTGTGTATATACTTTTATAGATGATGTAGTGGGAGGTCACCATATACAATGCTTCTGACTATGATTGAAGACGGAGAGCTTTCTCTAATATCATCACCATCAAGACACGATTCATCCTCGATAAAAGACATGCGCCAAGAATGGGTTAGAAAGTACTGGACCCATCGACCGGGCGACTCTCGTGCAACGTTTCAGGCGTGCCTTGATGCGTTCAATGACGAAAATCAGAGATTCCTTCCAACAAAGTGGACATCAGCGATCCTTGACAAAATTTCCAAAGACCTCATATGCATGAGAACACAGCCCGTATTCATGGAGAAATACCGCCGATATGTTGTTCTCGATAGTCCAAGAGCGCATCAAAAGACCCGTGAGGATGCGGTGAGTCCCACGTTGATTGCTTCATTCTCTTCATCCATACCACTTCCAGCTTGAATGGACGTCGACCACTAAATTCGATTTCAAAGATGATTTCTATCCAACGCAAGAATGATCATGATTCGGAGAACTGACTTGAAGTAGAAAAGATCGCTTTACATATGTCAGTTGTCGAGGATAGCGCTATATCTACTGTTTTCTTATACTAGTAGTAGGCAACAAAAATGGCGACTGGCGGAATAGGTTACTTTTAAGGCTAGCCCTGAAACTGCACGAGCACCTTATAAGCGAGAATCTGAGGGTACCCCTTCCAGTAAGGTAAGGTCGACATGCCCTTGAGAGCGTCCTTTAGCTACAGTACTGCCAAAATTGATCGTGTGGCGCAGGCTTGCTTAAAATATACTTCTCGCACAGCAGCCAGTCCTGAGACGACGTTGGACTTCGGAGATTTGGAGACTTTCCTTGACATCCGGGCCGATGACCGGCAATTTTTGTTGATTTAGATTTACCCGCTGATTTTCTCGCTTTGTTAACAATGTCGTACGGTACATGTTGGTCGATCGCTCGGCCCCCTAGCCTCAGAACTTCCTCTCTTATCATATTCCAGACACTGTTCCTGTCGTGCTACCCACAGGTTCATTTTACCAGAAAACGTCATGTCGTCCCGTTCTGGATACATATCAACACATATCTCTGAAATTTCGGACTCGCCAACATCTCAACCGCAAATAGCTGTTGGAAGCTCTCGAGTAGCTACGTCAGAGCCACCTGCACCTCCAGAAGCTATTGAGGAACAGAAGACTACATGGTGGCAGCCGCATTATTTGGCCATGGCTGGGACTCTCAATGCGAATGCAGGATTACTCCTTATCGTAGGATCTCAAGCTTTTTTCTCGATGATGAATGTGGCCGTGAAGATTCTCAATAGTATTGACCCTCCTGTACCCACGTTAGAGGTGCGTACGTTCGTGGGTTGAATCCAACAGTTCATACATATTGACGCATCTATAGCTGATTGCTGTCCGAATGGTATGTCATCCAGCAGTCAAGGTCCTTGGATGCTCAATGGTCTTTCCAGTTCATAACATACGTCTTCTCACTCATCTACATGTGTGTTGCCATTTCTGGAACTTCATTGGCGTATTCAAGTTTTTGATTTTCGGATAGGCTCATTACGAAAGTCTCTGACCCGTGGCTTGGTCCAAGAGGCATTCGTTTACTACTTGTCTTCCGTGGATTTTCAGGGTATGTATCTTGAGTCAGTCTCGACAATATTTGCGAACTTTCATAGATTTTTCGGACTCCTCGGCATCTATTACTCACTCCAATATCTGTCTCTCTCGGACGCAACTGTCCTTACTTTCTTGTCGCCGCTATGCACAGGCATCGCAGGCGCGATATTTCTCAAGGAGAGATACACAATGGGTCAAGCTCTAGCAAGCCGTGTGTACCAACTTGGCATTTGCGTATCCCGTCTTCGCTAATCGTCGTTCAGTCTGCAGTCTCGTTGGTGTCATACTGATTGCTCGTCCCACGTTTCTATTCAAGGAAATCAGTCCATCTAATTTCATCATTGAAGAGTACAATTTCTCTTTTCTACAAGGGGATTTGGAAAAAGTGACGCCGCAGCAAAGGCTCATTGCAGTTGGGTATGCGGAAGATCTTTCTTCTTTAGTCTACCTTCACTAAACAAGGTTTCGTTCTTCAGTGTTGCGATGCTCGGCGTCCTTGGGGCAACTGGCGCTTGTATGTCATGTTTATGCTTTTAACATCAAGTTTCACGTCATTGACTTGTCTACAGATACATCCATCGCAGCAATGGGAAAACGCGCACATCCCCTCCACGCGATGTTGTCTTTCTCTTCGCAAAGTGTCATCGCTGCTGTCATTGGGTTCGTCTATGTTCCTACCAAATTCTCTCATTGTTGCTTACTTCGTTGTCCTCAGCATGCTCATCCAAGGAACGCCTGTCATCATTCCAACAAGAGTTGACTGGATAGCTATGCTCATCATGATCGGCGTATTCGGTTTTATCGCTCAAGTAACTCTCCTTATCGCTTATCAGCTTCAAAATACTGACCAATCATGTTCCAGACTCTACTCACGATGGGACTTCAACGAGAGACCGCCGGACGAGGGAGTATTGCTATATATACTCAAGTACGTATCCGTATGTTGAAATGTGCCAGTTCGTTCAAATGAAATTTTCACCTTATTAAGATTGTCTTCGCCGGCATCCTGGAAAGGACCTTTTTTGAAACTGAATATTCTTTCCTCTCAGTAACCGGTACATTCATCATCATCACCTCCGCACTCTACGTTGGCGTACGTCTTCTCTCCCCTTTCACAACCTGATATCCCGCTCAGCTATTTGATTTGGTCAGCTCACGAAGCAGCATGCCCAGAAGGCAAAAACCAAGGCCAATATTAGGCTCGGGGTTTCGGAGAGCGATCTCGAACGAGGACTGCTCGAGGGTCTTTATGAAGCTCAGGCAGACGAGCAGAGCAAGGTTGGACATGAAACAGAGCCTAGGCGAAAACATTCGAGCAAAGTAGGCGGCCACTAGGGATCGACTGTGAAGCCTCAGGATCTTCAGGGCACCGGAGGCGTCGCGACTCATTTCTTCATCCTTATACCCCAAACGCACGACAATTACTATTTTTATCACAAATGGTGTCTACGGATGAACAGACAGCTCGGTATTAGATACAGGTTCGTCACGACTGCTGAGTAATATATAAGGTATTTCTTCAGCGAGATAATCATAGAAAAGGTAGACAGCATGAGTTAGTTAATTATCCAGGTCATAAATCTCGTCATCCCTCCCTTCCGGTTAATGGTAGGGGTTAGCAATTGTTCCGGAATGTGTATTGTTGTAGCACAAGAAGCACGTCTAAATCCAACGCTTGGAAAGGTGTGCATAAAATCCTCTATGTGAGAGGAACTGTCTTGGTATAGGATTAGTTCTGTTCAGGCGATAGACATTCTTATCACGCACTGATATCTCCAGAATCTAACGTCATCGAAGAAGACAGGGCTAAGGGAACTTGTGGTACCACCATCGCAGGCGGATGGCGTGTATACCCGGCATCTACAAATAAATATTCTTGATTCAACCAAGATTTTGACGTTATCAAGATGATATACGTACTGGTAAATATAGGAGGTCTATCCGGCAACGCGAGATCTGGTAGACGAGCTTTTCGAGATGCGTCAATACGCTGGAAGCCCAAACCTAGAGATCAGATACCAGTACTCTAAATTTGAGTAGTACAGGCAAACGAGCGGGACTCACCAGCTGCATTTTGTTCCAGAATATCAGATACATTAGAGATGCCAACCCAGTAGTGCTCCATACGCTGGAGAGCCTTAGTAAGTACTGCGAGGTTCTGTCGAGCGAGGGTACTGAGCAGATTATCGACCGTTTGGTTTGATTTGCCATCAGCGGAAGCGGTGAAACCTGTTGATTTTATGTCATAAATGAAGGCAAGGCTGGCAACATATATTGGCTGGACTGTGAACGGGCTTGTGAGCTATGTATGCATTTGTCTGCCAATGAGTCTACCATGTATCAGAAAGAGGTGATTTTGCGCACGTAGGAATGAGAAGCAAAAAGGTCGGCAAAAACTAAGCATTCTGCGATGATCCGGCAGCTACGGAGTGATGCCTTCGTCGAGCGTTCGACGTTCTGCGTTATGGGTGAAAGATTCCCTTCTGAACGCTCTTGGAGCTCTGGATGGAAAGAAACTGCCAGGACCGTATTCGTCCACAGGTGTAACGTCAAAAAGGAGGCCTTTTACACGTAGGCATCAGTACCTGCGACGACAAATACGCTGAAAAGCACTCGATGCGCACCCCATGGCCACGCGCTTCCTGATTCTTAAACGAATCAACACTCCATTTCATCACGTCTGATAACTGTGTGTAGAACTGCACCAGCTCTCCTTGCAATTCCTTCAACTTGGCAGGATATTCTTTTCTTACATGCGGTAGAAGTGTGCGCATCTCTCCGCGACAACCAGCGAGTACAGTCGTGATACGGCCGCACAATACCATCAAGCGTACCATGTACACGAATGGCGTAGGCTGTGGAAGCTCGTCATCCTCGATGTCTGCCCGAGCACTGCCAAGAACGAAATCTTCATCCGTAGGAAGAGGTATTTCTATAATTTCCTCGGGGATGATGGGCGGCCTACCTGTCTTGAACGCTAAGATACGATCCTATGAGGGCGCGGGAAAGTCTATTCACGCAACGTATGCCAAAAGGTGACAGATGTACAAACTCACAGTGACGAAAAGACTCCAGAAGAGCAAACGTGCTCTAGTGACGTGAGCCTCAGACAGATATGGCTCGAACACCTGATGGGGATGATCGTCATTGAGACCTCGCTTATCAAGGCAAACGTTCATTATGTACCTCGTAAAGCCCAAGGTCCATCGCCATTCGGATGGCCATTCTAAGGCCATTCCCAGTCATTTGAAACCAGAGATCACGGAGTTACACTACTTACCCAGAGTATTGCTATTGGATAATACGTTCCTTTTAGCAATTAGTCCATATGGGCTCTTCAGAATGACATACCCATAGTCCACCTTCAGAGTTCTGTCACGTGTTCAGATGACACGGAGGGATAGCGGAAAAGGGTTAGAGCTTACTTGACCATAACTCGCCCATGCCAATAGAAGTAGTCCCGTCACGACATCTGTCGTAGGGAGGTGTACTAGAACTGTAATCATTTCTTGTGCTTTAGCAATGTAAGGGGCGCAAGCCTAAGGAGTCAAAGCTGACTAGAAAAAATTGTCGACATAAAACAGGGACGAACACTGGCTGGGTCATCTCTAGCTGATGGAAGGAATCTGTACAGAGATAATTAGTCATACGATAGATGCAAAGAATCATGGGATTACATGCCTAGCAGCTAGTGCGCAGATACCTGGGCGCGCAAACCTCAGCAAACACATAAGCACGGCAAAAGGAGACCTGAACAAACAATTGAGGAAAAAAGCGGACATTGTGCCATTGTTGAGGCGTTCTTCTATTCGTTTTCGGTTGATACTAGGAAAGTTACGGCCCATGGTTTGGAAGAAGGCATCCAATACTGGGATATATGATTGAGGATATGGAAAGCCGATTTCGTCAAACATGTCGTCAAGTTCACGGGCTGCTGGAGAGGGAGGGCTAGTATTTGAATTCAAACAAGTTAGGGACGTGTTTGCAGGGAGGCTATTGTGTGAGCCCGATAGAAGTTGCAATGATAAAGGATTCATGCCCGGCCTGAAGATAACTTGTAAGCAGATGTATGTATGGCCAGAGGGGACACGTACAGTACCGACGCGAGCGCAGAGCTCCCAGGTTGCTAGTCAATGTCATTAGCATCTTGAGAGATAAACACGCTCATTCTCACGTATTGATGATGATAGTAGTCATCCTGAGTTGGTTGATCACCTTCAGAATAGGTCACTAGGTGTGGTTGGAGGTATTCACTGTGCACTACCGTAAGCGGGGAAGGGACTACATTGGGTGGAGAGGACCTTGCCACGGGGTTAGTGGGCGCGTTCACCGCATGTGGCCAAGCACGCGCTGAATGCTCCTGGGACATTAGATCTGGGTAAGAGTCAACGAACACCTGTTCAGTCTGATGCTAGTTTAGAACTTCGGGTAGATAGATCATCATTCGACAGGCAACTTGCCCATCCCGTTGGATGCACTGGCGTGCGCCTAGCCCGATATCCCATACTGTCCGCTGCAGATGAAGCGAGCCGTTCGCGGCGCTCTTCTTCCTCCATTTCTTTTCGTGTCCTCTTCCTGCGGCGTCCACTTGGCCAGACACATTCCTCTTTCGCCTTTTCACAAGCCCTGCAGACGGGCTTGTCTCCCGAACATCTTGCGCGTTTGGTACGACAGCGTAAGCAGGCAAGGGAGACCCGCTTCTCGTTAGTTGGTGCAGGCGACTGGGGATCCCTTGTTTCGGGAGGAAGGGAAGCGGACACCGTAAGGGAGTCCGACATGATGGCGGTTGTGGAGGAAGAGTAGTATGAACACAAATAGGACTATCAGCCATTATCTCTTGCTGGATTAACTCCGAAATTGACCTTACGGAGAAGACGTACATATGGTCTTCCGGATCAACCTTTACACCCCGCACGGATATACCAATGATCGATAATTACATAAGGACACGACAATCTTTGCTTAAGTTTCCACGAACTACGGTCCGTGCCTTCGGCACGGGCCTGTAGCTCTTGCTAAGTCCCAGACCCAACCTGACTTTGTTTGGTTAGGTCTTTATATCTTGTCAACCTCAGTGTTAGATCCATGCATAACTCTTTGATGGAATGACTGATAAATTGTGATCTCCCTCCCTCTTCTGTATACTTTTTTTCCCGATACGCTTTGAAGAACATCTTTGACAATTTTGTGAGACTGTAATATACCAAAAGAAAAAATCAGAAAGCATCTCAGGAAATTAATTCCATTTTAGTCATTTTGGATATTGCTTATGCCTTCGAATTTTGTTCACTCAATATTGAGATCTAGCTCCAACCTTACCAGGAGCAATAGCTAACATAAGCCAGTCAGCAATTCTGTCTCTCAAAACATAGTTATCTGTCATAATAGTGAGCAAGAAACCTCCCAAGTTCCTCAATAGAGGACCATATACTTGCTATATCAATACACAGGTTTTCATTAGCATAATAAATGAAACCCATCATAGGCTGTAATAATGTAGTCAAGTATAGATTTTGTTCCTTTAGATCAGGAAAGGTTGGAGATGGTAAGGAAATAAGTTGACTCCCAAATAATAAGAACCAATCATTGTGAATCTATGGCACTACCAAACAAAAAGAAAGAAAAAACTATAAAATATGCACCTTCAAGCCTACTGCTATCAACAATCTAATCCAAGTCTACCAGATTTCTCTTATGCACACTAGCAACATAAGTGAGTCAGAAGGAATGGCTTGTGAGAGTCAATGGCTCAAAGTTTAGCTAAATTTGACACCTGAAATGACAGCCAGTATGGCTAGTTGCTAGGTTGGTGCATCATAAAAAATAAAGTCCCAATCAAGAAATAAAAAGACTATAGTTATAATATCAAAAAGGGAATTATTTATAATAGCAAAAAAGGAATTATTGTCAGGGACCTCACTAAGGCAGATGTAAGGAGACTGGTCTCTCTGTACCAGTTCCACCCTGTCATGACCCGCTCCCAAGCCCCAACCTCATTCCCAGCCCACTGACACCCCCAGAGTCCCTCCCCCAATACCTTATCAAACCCCCAACCATTGAATACCCTCCATGGCTGCCCCGGATAACTCTGACACTTCTCCAGCAAACCCCGATGGCCCCTGGGCCAACTTCAATGCCTTCTCTGCAGCTGCCAGTACCTCCCCTGATTCTCCTGAATCCGTGAAACCCCTCAATTTGCCCTGGCTCCGGCACACATTGCTAATTCATTTTCCTGATTTACCTGACCCTCTCTGGAGCACCCCAATGATCCCAGGGCAGCCTGCACCCCCCACTGATCCCATCAGAACACCACCACGGCCCACCCCTTCATCATACCCAACACCCTTTGACTATCAGTTCAATTGCATGGTCCCATTGCTTGTGCTCTGGAAGCAAGTCAAACAATGCCTTGGAGAATACATCCTCAAAGCCAGATAGGTGACAGGGAACTATGCTGTGAGAGGGTTCTGGCTGAGAGTTAGCTGCAAACACCTTGGCTAGTTGCTGAGAGGTAGTCTGACTAGCCCTAATCTCTGCTATTGTTGGGGGAGGACAGAGCATCGTGGTATAGATCCTATCACCTACTTCAATAGTCTTGTCTGGAGACTTGGGGTCTGGAGAGCCCACAAAATCCCCTCTGCATCTGTCTTCCTCCTGAGATTTGCACCCAACACCCCAGACATCCTTGTAGAGGGCCTCTCTATGAGGGAATGCCAGAGGAGGGGGATTCAGGAGGTCAAGATCAACAAAAGGGAGATGCCCTGCATGACAGGCATGCATGGCAGCATGCTCATAGACCTTGGCTTGGTGCTCCTTCTGAACTTTGTCCGCGCAGGTTCGACAGTGATGGGGGCAGTGGCTCATCTTCACCTGGCCCTTGGTCCAGTTGATCTCAGGGTTGTGTTTGCTTAACCAGGTGAACCCTAAGATCATGTCTTGCTTCTCCAAACTAGTGACGGCAAAGGCAGCATGCTCCAAGTGGTCCTGATAACAAAGCACTAGGTCTACTATGGAGCGAATAGAGCCAGCCTCATTGAGTGTGCTGTCCACATTTATGGGAATAGGACAAGAGAGGGGGTGGGTGGTGAGACAATGGCATTGCATGTAGTCTGCATCAAGGAAAAGGCCCATTGCTCCACTATCAAGCAGGGCGACAACACTTTGGATCTGCTGGGTATTTGTTGTTTTGATTTCCACCTGTAGCTTCAAGGAATTGGCAGAAGGAGTGGAAGCAACAATGTAACAATGGGGGAGGTGATGTTCCCATGCAGGGATCCAAAAGCAAGGGTTAGGAGGAGAAATCCCAGCTGAGACTTTAGCTGGGGGTGGGGTTTGTATGTCTGAGGAGGAGCTTATTGTTTTGGGGGCAGTTTCACAAACAGCAACAGATATATTGGAGTCTATGGACAGGGGGGCAAAACAATTAGCACTAGGCAACAGGGGC
>JABFYK010058316.1:0-27104 GCA_018849495.1 Termitomyces sp. T123_Mx157 | reverse complement strand
GACAAGAAGTGTGTCCAATATCTGTAGTGATATTGGGGTGGATGATGTTTGACTGTGCAAATATAGCGCACCTTGTCTTCGCCCTTCCCAGCTCCTGCATCTACAAATACATCCCAAGTTCTGCTGAGAAAATCAGCGGCCTTTGCCTTTCGAGCAAACTCGGGGTCGCAGAGTTTTGTAACAATTTCTAGAGCGCTGGGAGGGCCGTCTACATGTGTGTGCCGATATAAGTGGGGGGGAAACGCACCTGGCCCTTCTAAGACCAACTCCAACCGAGGGGTCCATGCCCTCGAAAAGATAGCCAACCTCGTCAAGGAAGCGTCGGCTTTCTCCCTTACTCCGAAGCTCAGTGATACTCTTGAGAGGATTCATCATTCCGCTGGGCAAAGATAACTTGGCACGGAGTAGCGCCTCTTGCTGCGCTCTGGCCTTTCCCTTTGCCTTGGTGGGTGTACCGCCCGGCGTAGAGATAGTTTCAGAACGAACTGGAGATACGTTGGCCGGATATGGATCGTCTTCGGAATTATCAACTCCCCACCGGGAGCGCAGAGACGCGTATGATTCGCGAGCAGAGAATTCGTCATCGTTGTCGTCTGCAGCGAGAGGGTCGAGAGATGATGCTGGGATAGCTACAAGGAAAGAACGCGATTTGCCTGCGTATGTGCGAGTGTTGGTCTTGGTGGGCAGGGGGACTGCAGGAGGACGAACATGCGTGCTTGAAGGAGTTGGGGGTTTCGGAGGAGACGACGAGGAGAGACTGGGCATGGATGGGATGCGTTCCAAGGTTGCGCCCACAGAACTGTCACTGGCAATGGACGACTCCGTCTTTGAGCGTGCAAGCATGCGACGTGCCAGTTTTGTGGGCGTTGCCGCTGGAAATACCTTGGGCGAGCACGACTGGAAGATGTCTGATAGGTCGCGCGCAGACGCCGCCGTCGGTCGTCTCGGCGTCGACGGTCCCTCGTCGTTGTCCGTCGGCTCCTCTGGCTCTGTCGACGTCCTCCGCCGCTTCCTGGGCTCGGAGCTGGACTCAGCAGACTGCTTCCTCTTCGCAGACCCCTTTCTGCCGTACGTCCGAGTGTTGTATTGGCTCGTTAACATCGTCGAGTAAGGATGAGTTTGAGTGACATCGTGACAAAACGCGTGACAATATCGTGTTGAGCACCAACCACCATCCATGGAATGCCTCCAGAACAGAATCGATTCCTTTGCGAAACCCAAACGCGTCAAAAATCCCGCTAAATCGTCTTCTTTCGTCTCTGTAAAATGGTCCCATCCACCACATCCTCAGTTCACCGCGACACCGGAAACGCTTGCAGAAGCCGGCTTCTACTTCAACCCTAGCTTCGATGACCGCGACAATGTCGCATGTTTTGTCTGCGATAAGCAGCTGGCATACTGGGAGGCCGAAGACGATCCGTTTGACATACATTGGGACAAGTGTGGGGACAAGTGCTGCTGGGCGGTCGTTCGGTGTGGGCTCAGAGGTGACATCAACCGTCATGGAGGGTGAGCACCGGTGTTATCTGTGGTCCTGTACCTAATCCAAGCTTAAGATTCACCTTTACTGATAAATCTCGGATACCGGCCTCCAAGGCCATGGAGCGAGCCAGACTCGCAACATTTTCTGCAGGCGATGGTTGGATACATGATCAAGTCAAGAACCATGGCGCCAGCTCTCGCAAGGTTCACCTTTCCTATTCACGACCGCTCTTTAACTCAAATGCACTGCTAGATGGCCCGTGCAGGGTTTGTGTTCACTCCACAGCATTCAGGAGACGATCTAGCAACTTGTCTATATTGCAATGTCGCTCTCAGCGGCTGGGAGGCTTCCGATGACCCCCTGTGTGTCTGTCCAAGCCTCTTTCTACATACCGCGCTCATATATATATCTCAATCAGCGAAGAACATCGAAAGCGCCAAAAAGTTTCTTGTCCCATGTTTGATGCTGGCGAGTTTGCCACCAAGCCCCCATCTCGAACCCCAACAGCCAAAGCCGTCTCCAAGTCCCAAACCTTGAGACATGCACGTACCGTCTCAGCTTCTAATAACACTGATTTCGTTCAACCGATGAAAACACATGATGGCGACGCTGACGAGTCAGATGCTGCGCCTCCCCCATCCAGTAAACGAATCCGCACGTCATCTAGTTCCAGAAAAAATGCAAAAACACCCAAAGTCTCAAGAAGTCAGTCACGGTCGGAGCTGAAAGATGTTGCAGAAGATGATGAGGACGTGGAAACTGAAGAGGATGCACCAAGGACCACCAGAACCAAGCCGAAGAAGAGCATGGGTACTGCGACTAAGAAGGCGAAATCGAGGTCTAAATCGATCGCTCGGCGTGCTACGTCGGATGATGAAGAGGAGGTAATAAGCAAAGCGCCCTCGAGGAGTAGGTCGAAGGCAAAGGGAAAGGAGAAGGCAACAGTAGATGATGATGAACCAGAGGAAGAGATTAAGGCCCCCAAGAAGTCTACAAGGGGCAGACCCCCAACCCGAAGGAAGGAGCAGGAAGAAGATGAGCAGGAGGTCAAAGCTCTGAGGAAGTCTACCCGAGGTCGCGCACCACTGCGCGTAGAGGAGCCGGAGGACGAGGAGGTAGAAGAAGAACAGGAAGTCAAAACCCTGAAGAAATCCACCAGAAGTCGCGTACCCCCACGTGTCGAGGAGCCAGATATCGACGATGAAGATCTCACCAAGACAGTCAAGAAATCTACACGGACAAGAACACCCACGCATATAGAAGGAACGACTGCACGGAAACCCAGCAAGACGAGGAAGGTCAAGGAGCCCGAACCTAAACCCGAGCCTGATCTCGAACTCCGGCACAACGCTGATATGGAAGCCATAGACGAAGAAGAGAAGAAGCCCCGTGCCCCATCTAAAAGTCGCGCGAAGACGCCTGCAACCAGAAGGCCATCGCGTGGACGATCAAAAACTACGCCTGTCCCTATGGAAGAGGAGGTAGCGCCCGCGCTTTCGTCTATCGTGGTGCAGAAGAAACATACGCCCCCGACAACGAAGACGTCTGCTACCAACACAGCTTCGGGGGCTGCGAAGCCTAGTTCGACAATGGTGAAGCCGACTGCGGGGACGTCGGGTAGGACGACGCCTGCCTCTCGCGGAGATGAAGACGATGGGGATCTTCACGAGCTGGAAGCATTACTACACCCGGAAATGAAGCAACGTGTTCCGTCGTCGAGTGCGTCTGCGAAACCGAAAGCGCTTCAGAGTAAGGCGAAGGGAAAGGGAAAGGGACAAATGCCTGCATCCCCACCAACCAAGGCAGAGGCGACTGACGATGATGATGACGATGATGATGAGATGGATGTGTTCGTTTCACCTCGCGAGTCGCCTGAGCCTTCCACGAGGGAGGCATCCTCTCCTAAACAGAAAAATTCCGAAGTTAACGACGAGATGGAGCCTCTTGTCATCCCAAAGAGGGGGGCCAAGCCTTTGTTGTCGAAACCAAGCAACGAACCTACGAAAGCAGTGGATGAGGATGTTGACATGGAGCCTATGATTGCAGCCAGGAAGCCAATGACAGGGGTGACGCCGCAAGTGACTGGGAAGGAAATTAGAGCCGCTAGAGAGTCCGAGATGAAAGGTAGGAAAGGGAGCTTCTTGAAGGTGGTTGAGATTTCTACCGACGAGGAAGGTGGAACTAGTGACGAGGAGCGGCCGTCACAGCCCCCACAAAAAAGTGAACCCGCCCAGAAGATGGTGTCGCCGGCCGTAGATGCGCCTTCGCCATTGCAATCAAATAAGATTATTGAGACACCGCTGGTAATTGTGGAACCGCCACCGCAGCCCCCAGTCGAACCTGTTCCATCTACCGAGCCTACTCCGCCCACACTTTCTGTACCCATGAAACCGCCTAAAGACGCTGAGATGGCCGAGCCAGAGCTAGAGCCAGAGCCTCCCATTGAAACACAGCCTGCAGAGCCTGTGGTGGAAGTGCCAGTTCCCGTCACACCTCCACGTATTGCTGCCCCTCCTAAAGTACCTACGCCAGAACCTCCCTTGTTCGTGCTTCCGCTCTCGAAGCTTCCATTCACGCCTTTGCAGAGCCTCACGGACGCAGAGCTGGATATGACAGTGGAGGAGTGGATACGGTATCAGATGGAGATGGAGTATGATAAGTTCAAGCGGGATGGGGAACGTGAGATTAGGGGGTTTGAGAAGAGGGCAGAGGAGGTCAAGGAGATTATTGAGAGGCTTTAGGAAGTGTGGCGTCCGCTGTGCTGCCTTCATTAGTGGGCAAGTGTGAGTTGGTATGTTGAGGTCTGCCTGGGGGTTTTGTTTCTCGCCGTCTTCTCGTCCACATATATCTTTAAGTCTATGGGTTCTGCAGGAGTCGTGATGTTTGATTAGGTATGTTGATGTCGGCTCAGAATATTATAGAGTGCTGGGTACGACGTTCTTTTAACGTTCTTTCGAGCATCAAGGATTGAGCCTTTCTTCAAAGTCCATACCCTGCAAAATTATTGCGCCAATGGAACTTCTATTGGTACTTACTGGCGTCGCACTTGTCCGATTCGCAACACTTCTGGCTACCTTTTCTGCTCTCTTCCCGCTCAATCAGCATTGTATCAAATATTCCTCTCGATTTCACCGAACCAGCGTTCGATTCTTGTTCCCTGAATCGAGATCACAGCGACAGTCGGGCTAGCTTCTCTGGGTTTTCTATGTTACTAGCCGGCCAAACATTCAAAGTCTGCGCCCATCATTCTATGGCCCAGGCTGTGGATGGGAAAGTCAACTGTTGATCAATTGACAACATGAATGTTAGATGTTGTGATATACAATTCGGTCTTAATAGAGAAATGAGGGTGGCGTGAAATTCAAGGAAGCTTTTTCAACTGCTAAATAACTATCCCGTTGGTGCCCGTTAACGACTTGCCAGCCACCAAAGGCAAGATGGCCAAGCGGCTAAGGCGTGTGACCCCATTCTTCATGGATGGCTTACTCTTTTCCACGTAATTATGGTATTTTCCAGGCAGGCTGAACAAAACAAGAAAGAATCAACGATCCTCGTCCTACGTGGGTCCCTCGATAACTTTTTAGGCAGTTTGCAATCGGCTGTCACAACGTGAGTCACGTCCTTTTTCCGCTTTCAAAACGGTTTGTACTCTTTTTCGCTTCTCAGATTCAGAAGCCCGCTGCAATCGCACCACCACCTCATGACACTTGACTGTCTTTGGCAATGCCATGCAGGTACCACTACATAGGATCATCCCCAAGATCTACCGTCAACTGGCCGAGGCATCTAGTACATAGATCTGATACTACTACTAGCAGTGGCGTACCTTGTGAGATTGCCAATGTTGCTCGTGCTCATCCAAGGCGCTACTGTTGACCGGAGGATATTTCTCCAGCGAAGCTAGACGAGGCAATAGTTTTCCTTGCTAACCGAGCCATCAGATCTTCGGTCAAGCTTCCCACCCGTAGTCGATGATGCACTCAGGCCTTGGCCTTGACCGTGTCATCGCAGGTTTGATCTATGTGAAATTCTTCACGCCTCCATCATCCATACACTTATGCTAGGGGTCACTTTGTGGCTTTAATCGTACAGGCTTTCCCATCGAAGAACCCAAATCCGTCACTGATGATGGTCAATCTCCAAATCTGTGCTTTTCGTTGTCCTAACCAATCATTAGCTATCGATCCCTTTCCGATGGAAGTATTCTAGGCCCCTTCTTGTATTCTTTGCCGGTAAGGAGGCGAATGAATCGTTATACTCGCTAGTATTTGTTTTTTTACAGTTCTTTATACAAACGCCTACATCCTTTCATAAAAGTGAAACAACCCGATGTAATCGACATTATCTGAGTTGACGAGTCGAAGACTCGCGTATTGTTGGGGTTCGCACTAATCATGCTTGGATCATGCACAATTTATTTCAATGATCAATGAGCATCCTGTGGGACACTTATCATATGAATATGAATTATCTCGAGTACTTAATCATGAGAAAGGGCGCAACAGTGGACGCGTCCGGGTGGCATATTTATGTTGGCCTGGCTGTTCGCGCCGGTATTCGGCCATGTACATTCAGACTCCGATATTATCTACATTAATCAGTCACACAACCATGAGATCAATGATATCAGCCTTGAGATATCTTTTTGCTTGAAACCAAATTGGGAAAAGAACGGATCGTCGTCTCCCTACATATTGACACTCAGTTCTGAGAATTTTCCACAAAAAGGGTGAAAACTCTTTGGATCGGTACCGGCGAGAGAGGTGATGATTAATTCATATTTGGCTTCCGAGCTCTTGCGAGGCACACGGTGTTTAAGGGTGTCTGAGAAGCAGTTCGAATGGAATAAGATTGTCTCCAGACTCTTTTCAAATGCTTCTCTTGATCACCCTGCAGGGGGACGATTGATTCATCGGCACTTGTGTGCGTAGATAAATTGCACATCTCCCGTCGTTTTTTTTTTGTTGACACTGCAATAGGCTATACTTAAAGACTTCGATCTAAACGTCCCCATCGCCGCGTCTCCCTCGTCAATTTTTTTTGGAATATGGTGACCCTCGTTGATCTTCCAACCGATATTACTCAGCTGCTATTCTGTCACCTCAGTATCCCCGATGTTCTGAATATGAGGCAGGTAAGCCACAGAAAGTTGATGTCTGGGGATCTTAACATCGATGTTTGAAAGACTTGCAAAAACTTCCATCTTATCTCTCAAAGTCGTGTCATCTGGCAGCCTCTGCTGACATCACTTGCGAAGGAACAAATACCCATCCCTCGCCTCTTTGACAGATCATTCGACTCACTTTCACCGGCAGAGCTCGAACAACTTACCCGCAGGGCATGCATTCTACGACAAAACTGGGTGACACAATCGCCGGTCGTCAAAAAAACGCTCATCATACAACTGGAACCCCTCCCGAATGAAGGAGGTTTACCACCTACATTTGAATTCATGGAAAAGACCGGAAAGCGACATATACTTACGTTGACGATGAAGGGTCCTATGCCCGAAGGCTTCCTCTACCTTCAGTGCTGGGATCTGGATGTATCACCACCTCGGTGCATCGCCCAACGGAAAGTTGGCTGCAGATATCTCACTGTCAACAAGAGCCCGGATTCTCTAGCCAGCCTGGCTGTGCAATGTCCTGATAGGTGGGTGCTCCGGCCAAGTATCATACCCTACCTGCCTGATGTTGTGTCGTGCGCAGCATCGAGTTTCTTGGTATCGACTATTCCGCAGAAGACCCTGCTTCAGGATTCTACACGGTGTCAAAGTTCCCAAGTGTCACCCAACGCCCCGTCGCTTTTAACGACTCCTTTCTAGTGATTCAAAACGATCAACAGCTTTACCTCGTCCGGTTGCAGAAGAATAACGATGATCAAATTGAACTGAGAAGCAGGCAGCCAATGGTATGTTGTCCTTGACGTCTTTGGCGCTTAAAAGCTCAACCCCTACATATCCATGACTATAGCTTGAAGCAGTCTTCGAGGTCATGATTCAAAACGAGGTAGTCATCGTTATCCGAAGAAGGATGCTCGAAATATTTTCCGTGGGCGATATCAATACCAGTCAAACGTTAATTTACCCCATTGCCCAACACGTTTTTCAGTGGGCCATAGACAGCGTCAGTATATCACCCCAAACAACATGGCCACGGTGTTCAGAACGCAAGTACCCGGCAATTAATATCCTCATTCGATTCGGAAGTCTTCTTCCATGGGTATGCTCCAGCCACCATCCACTCCTCCAAGACGAACCTGACAGCCTTGTAGCCGGTGAACCTTCTCCATCACTTCGTTCTCCTTCCTAACCCCGGGTTGGATGGAGAATCACCTCCCTCGCCAAACAACCTTCCGTACAGCGACCACCCCATCGTGAAGCGAACGATCAGCTCCCCTGTCCGTTTATTCTCGAAATACCACATGGCCTTAGGCTCTCGTGGAACGGCCATTTACATTGACAGTCATACTGAAGATTATTTCCATCGTGGAAATGTTGGGCAGAGACTGGCAGGGAGCTATGTTCGAGATGTTCCCTCAGTGGAAAACGACGTAGAAGATTTGACTAAGATTGAATCTACGGTGAGTTCCTCCGTGTTTGGGCACAGAGAGAATGATGATTGGACCCGTGTGGCAATTGATGAAGAGGAGGGAAGGATTGCAGTTGGCTTTTTGGATGGCACTATCGAGATCAGAGAGTACGCGTAGGCACGTCGGACGCGTTGTGATTGTTGTGCGACCATTCGCTTCAACTTCATTCTTTCAATTGCAGTTCAATAATATTACAAAGAAAAATCTAGTACATCTAGGCGTGAAAAAAAATCATCAAGGCGTAGCAATGAGAACCTGGTTGTTTGGCATTAGAATTAGCACAAATCGTACTACGGACTACGTACGGCAGATGGGGTAAGACCAAGGTCTCTCAGACTTTTCGAAAAGTCGTCGCGGACAAAAGTTTTCCTACAAGATGTCTCAACTGTCAGCGCTCAAAGAAGTGAAAGGAAATGCCACCATCTACCTTGGGAAATGTTGAGCGAGAGAGACTGTCTCTACGTCGATTGTGAGAACATGCGCTGCCAAATATTCTGCAACTTCGCGAAGGGCTGGTACATTTGAATGTCAGTCAGTTTACACGTAAACACAGTCAGAAGATAATGACTTACATGCTTCGCTTGACAACGTCGTCGTGTAGGGTTGACCACCGGTGGACATGCGAATTTGCAGCCGTGTTTCCGAATAGTCCTTTCCAGCCACCCCGGAGGTTATAGGAGCTTTGCTGGGAACTGCTGCTGCTGTCACCGCCGGGGTAGATGTGGATGAATTGTCTGGAATAGGAAGGCCGTCGCGAATAGCTTTTTCGCGAGCGAATTTTTCATTTCTGGCTTTCTTGTCTGCTTCGATTTGCGCTTTGATCGCAGCTTTAGCTTTGGCATCTTCGATCTTGTCTGCATTAAAATGAACCACGGCTTGAAAGATGAGGTATAATTTAATATGAATATTACCTCGCTTCCTTTGCTCGGCTTCTTGCTGTACTTGTTTGAGCTTCAGTTCTTCTTTAATTTTGATCATATCCTGCATGCAAATTTGAAGGTCACCAGAAAGTATCCAGCATAAGATAGTAGAAAGAACCTTTCCGGCCTTTCGACGGAGAGCATCTGAAGCTTTCTGTTCCTTCGCATCTTCTACAGCTTGCCTGGCACGTTTCTCCGCCATCTTTTGACGCAGTTCGGCTAGCTTCTGTTTCTTCTCTTCTTCGGTCAAGGGTTTGATCTAGAAAGGGAGCTTTGGAATTCACCCCAGAGGTGTGTTGAGACTATCCCACCTCTTCTGTAGACTCTTCGAACTGATCGTGTCCGCTCTTTTCCGCATGGAACTGTGCCAAGGCCGTGTTCCGGAAGATTTTGCCACACTGAGAACACTTGATGCTCTTAAATTTAGCGATAATCAGCTAATTGAGTCTTTGTCATTGCGCTGCAAGTTATACACCTTTGCTTCGACATTTCCCGCAACAGCACCAAGAGATTTCAACGCTTCGGTATCTTCGTCATCATCCACATCCATATCATCTTTTCTTGCACTAGACGACGATTCGGACACAGAACCAGGATCTGGGACAGCTTGGCCTTCGTGCTCGAGGATATGGTCCATTGCAGGCTGCAGACCACGGTTGCCTGTAGCCTTTAGTGCCCCTGCATTGTGTATGATGATCACAAATCAGTGAACAGATGATTATCATGATGGAGATCCCTGCAAACATTCTACCCGCGCGGGATCAAACCCCATGCTGATTAGTGTGTCTTTGTCGCCAGCCATGGTTGAGCGAGGTGGAGAGGAAGGAGTGCAAGAGTGCAGTGTTGGTGCAGTGTCGATAGGCAATAGACGCTCGCAAATCACACTTTTCCCTTACATAATGCACCCCTGTGATCCATCAAATGAACTTCGTTTGCCTTGTAGGAGCTTGAGATCTCTTGACACAGAGAGATAACGGCAGCATTCAGATGCTAGGGAATTGATATTGATGGATGTATATTGGGAATGAAAGCGCAACGATCCAGTATTGTGATGTAGCTAAAGTGAAAAGATGTTGACGCCGAAACAGGTGACTTGTCGGATGTATTCGCAAAGATTCGCAAGTGATATGCTCGATCTTTTCTGAGCACGACCACAACGACCGCCACGAACACTTTCGCATTCAAACAGTTTGCTGGCGAGTTATCAGGACTTCATTTGGTTATTTGTAGTAGTCTTCGATGGCGATGCCACACCCACGATCCATTTCCCCTGTTGACGAGGATCTCCAGGCGCTCTACAACGAAGTTTGGGCCAGTTTCACGGAGGAGCCCATATCACAGAACGGTTATCATGATCAGATAAACCGAGGCTATCCAGCAGAGGCTCCGTACCGACCGTCGCCCACTCAAACGTATTTTGCAACGCCAAGCTATAACGGATCCTTGAGTTGTGGGTAGATGTCTCCTGGAAACAAGTCTGTAGATTGTTAACAGTTTTATGGTTGCAGATGGACCAACAGCATCAGCTCGCGACACTCGACAACCGATTCCATCTCCCAAGAGTAGCACTGTGCGACGTTTACCTCCGACCCCTGGTTCCTCTTCCATTAGCAACACTTCTCCCACACATATCTTCGCTATGCCCGAGCCTGAGCCTTATATGGATTCTCATCATCGTCCTGGTCATTTTCGCGCCGACTCCCATTCCTCCACGTCATCCAACGATCTGCGGCGCAAAGTAGCTGCAACTAACGCCAATGGTCGACGACTTCCCACAGCCCCTTCGCCGAACGGAGGAGCATCACCGAGCCGTTCATCTCGTCGCGCGCTCAGTTATACATCCTACGAGTCCGGCTCCAGTTCTTCCAACCCGGTCTCCCGTGAGCCATCATATCGGCCGCCAGGTGCACTTCCGCCAGCTACTCCAGGCCAACAAGAGTATCCAGCGAGGAACATGGAGATTCAGAACATAAATCCCGATCAGCCATATCAAATGCCTGTGGACTATCACGAGCCTCGACAGGACTATACTCCCAAATACCCTACCCGGATATCCAGTTTGAATAACGTGCCTCAGCGTATGCATTTTCTTTATTTGCATGATTTCCTGCTGACCCTTTCAGAAGTGGACCCGTATGCTTCGGTGCGGGTTCCCTACGACGCACCCAGAAGTAGCCCGCCTTCTTCCACTCACACCTCCTTCAACACCGAGACCTCATACAATTCTAATACCTATGATAATGGATCTTCTTCGACGTTTGCAACTTCGGTTGTAACCTATCATCCTCCTACGCCGCCACTACCACCCGCCGTCTCCAGTCTTGAGCGACATCCGAGCGATATGTTACGAACATTGGCAGAATACAGCAACCGAAACGCAGTGTTGGATGTGAATCCAGATGCACAATTCCAGGAGGAAGATTATTGGGAAGATGATGACGATGAGGACGAGAGTCGGTTCATCAATATATCCCTGTTGTCGCACATGGCTGTTCAGCTGAGGGATAAAGTTCCGCGGGCTGATCACACCAAGGGCGGTGTTCAACATGAGCGGGCATTTACGGGGAAAGACATTGTGGTGAGTACTGCTCAGTCATCTTTCTCAATGACATACGACGTGTTAATCACGGTTCCGAAGTCTGCAATTCAATCTCAAATTCAACGCGAGTTGGCTATCAATCACGGGATGTCGACCAACGACCGGCGCGCAGCTCTTCAGGTGGCAAGAAGTTTACAAAGCCAACTCTTCTTCTCCGAAGTCGAATGGGACGATACGTCAAAAGTCCAAGACAATGTCGAAGATGTGTATAATTTCCTCGGTGACTTGATGGGTGTTGACCATGGGGCCCCGGAAGAGCTACCGACTGGTGTCGTGACAATGTTGACACGATGTTACTCACCAAGTTGTGCGGAAGGTGTGCCGTGCTACTCTTACACCTGTCCTCGTAAGGTGGGTAAATCTTGACAAATATGGGTCTCGAATTTATGTCCATTCTCGTATCAGGGCAAGTCGTTCGCGGATTTGGCGCCGGCTATTGAGGAGGCAACAGAAGCCCCTGTTCCCAAAGCATGGGAGATGAAAGTTGGACTAGAAATTACGCGTCATCTGTCAGAGACAGAGATCCAACGTCAAAAGTGCGTGGTGGCCTTTTTCTTCCAAGAGTCATTGACTGAAACTTATGTTATCATCAGTATCATTCACAACCTCATTGAAAAAGAAGAGAAATACGTTCAGGACCTTGACGTTGTTGAGATGAGCTTCATCCGACCGTTGAGGAAAGCCAACCCTCCTGTTGTAAATGACGTCGATGAATTCATCGACGACGTTTTTGGCAGTATCCTCGACCTGCGTGAATGCAATCGGCGTCTCATTGAAGTCATGTATGTTCGTCAGCGAGAGGAGGGTCCTGTTATTCAGGCCATTGGTGATGTCATGTTTGATGCAGCAGTCGAGTTCAGGTTGCCCTACCCTGCATATATTGGGCACCATCCAATCGCAGAGAAGCGCTTGAGAGATGAGATGGAGCACAACTCCGAGTTCAAACTTTTTATTGAAGTCCGTGTTCTTACCTATCAAGTCCACACCTGTCCTCACGAAATATGTTTCTAGAATTGTTCACGACAATCCTCTCGAAATGGAGACGCACCCCGCCTCGACTTGAAGCACTTCTTGAATCGACCACCAGAACACCTTCAGAAGTTGCCAGGTAGCCTTGAGGCTATTCTGAAAGTGACGGAGCCAGAGAATGCCGACTATGAAGCTCTCGAGACGGCTATTGAGGCTATCAAGAATCTCCAGGCTGTTGCACAGCTAGCGACCTTCCAGTCTGCAATGGGGCGGGGAGCTCCTGGCAAATGGGAATGGCATGATCTTGTATCGGCTGAAATTATGCAGAAGTATCCAAAGGGTGAAATCAAACGTCAAGCGTAAGTCTAGTACGTCCTCGACCTCTGTCCTACTTATCTCTTCTCCAGTATCATCTTCGAGCTGATCAAGGGTGAGATGTCATACGTGAAAGATTTGGAGAGCATCGGCAATGTGGGTTTTCATGACATTGAGTAAAATATCTCTAACAATCACACTCATCTTAGATGTACATTGCACCTCTCCGTACTGCAGAGCCTCCTATCATCCCGCAAGATAGAGTCGAAGCATTCATCCACGATGTATTTCACAATTTCAGGGAACTTTTCGACCATCACAATCAACTGGTTAAGGAATTCCACAGGATCCAACGCGAACAACATCCCATCATTGGAAGTATCATCGAGCCGCTGACACATGCAGCCTTGCAATTCAGGGAAGCTTACCAGGATTATATTCCGAACTATCCTATCGCGGCGTACAGGATTGATGACGAGATGGCAAACAACCCCACGTTCAAATCCTTTGTCGAGGTATGAGATCTAACGAACGATCAGTCGCTTTCATTAACTGTTGCATCATAGTCATGTGTCCGTCATCCTGATGCACATCGCCTGGACATGAAAAATTTTATCAATCGCCCTATTCCTCGTCTCCTGCGCTATGAGCTCCTACTCAAAGGAATACTTGAGCAAACACCAGCTGGTAGCAGCGACATTGAACAAATTCCTGAAACTATTGACTTAATCAAGTCGCTCGGTAAGGAGACTGAGCCCGGTGTTGCAGCTGCGAAGCAGAAGGTTGAGGTGTGGCGGTACAACTCGAATCTTCTGTTCAAAGCGGGTGAAAATGTCGTATGTAGAGCATCTTCGTTGTCATGGTATCATTGCCTCACGATTGACTCCAGGATATGGATCTTTTGAGTTTAGATAGGTCTTTGATCCATTCGGGCAAGCTGCTTCGCCAACCTGAGAGCGGCCTGGAGTGGAATGGATGGAGTGAACTATTTGTCCTCCTTTTCGACAATTACAGTGAGTCTAACATCTTTCTGAGCTTTGATTTACTAAGGAGGGCTGAAGTGGTCATGACCAAGCCAAAAGAAAGGGATGGGGTTGTGAAATATCAAGTCAACCGAAGAGTAAGCTTCGAAACTTGTTTCCAAAAGGAGATCCATCTGACCTTCGTCAGCCCGTACCTCTGGACCTACTTACTCTTGTCAACTTCACGGAGGCGCCGACGCAGAGAAGCACGGGTATCCTTCGTGGTCTGCGAGGCGGCGGCGGCGGCGGCGGAGGGGGAGGGGGAGGGGGCAGCGGTCATGCCGATAGCACAAACGGACCCGGAGTATCTCCTGACAGTTCAAGTGATTCGCGGAATGTGTATCCTCTGACCCTTCATCACAATGGACGCACGGGTGGCACGTACATCCTTTATGCCGAATCTGCACAAGCTCGTTTGGACTGGAAACAGAAGCTTGAGGAAGCTCTTGTCCTTAGGAAGGTCGTCCAGGAGTCGAACAAGGCATTCGAGCCTCAAACGCTCAGTGCTGACACTTTCCTTATACCCTCAATGATGATCAATACAACATCGCCTGGGTGGAATCAAGACAATACGTTTACGGGAAAAGTGACTTGCTCAGTGCCTTTCAGTGAGGCTTATTTACCCTACCATTCATGTTGATACTAATCCTTGAATAGCGACACCCAATGGTCGCCCTCTTGTGGCAATCGGATGCGCTGAAGGTGTCTGGATTGGATACCAGCATGATCCCAAATGTACGTACCACGATTTCGCTAGAAAGACATCAATCTGATCTCACTATAGCCATGCGACGCGTCCTCCATCTTAAAATGGTGACGCAATGTGCTATGTTGGAAGAATTCGGTATTTTCATAGTTCTCGCGGATAAGGTAAGATATATTATTTTCAATCTCTACCAGTACATTGATTTGGTTGTCATAGTCGCTTTTTGCGTACCACATTGAAGCTCTGGTTCCAACTCAACCACAGAGTCCACACAATCAAAATGCTCATGTGCCTCAAAAACTCAACGGTAATAAGGACGTACATTTCTTCAGTGTTGGTACGCTCCATGGCCGCACGCTCGTCATTTACATGAAGAAAAAAGGAGTACGCCCTATCTCGGACCCTTTCTGAGTATCATACTTACGCCGTATTTGCCAGCTGGAAAGTATTTTCCGCGTCCTCGAGCCAGTGGGGGACAAGATCAACGAAAAAGTTAAAGCTCCTGTTGGTTTTGGCTCTCGCCTGGGTTTCCGTTCGGCAAAGTCGGAATGGTTCCGGGTCTATAGGGACTTTTTCTTGCCTTCCGAGGCATTTGACCTCGTCTTCCTCAAAGCACGCATTGTGGTTCTTTGTGCGAAAGGCTTTGAGATCATGGATCTCCATGAGTATGTCACCACTGATTTATCTCCCCTTAGCAGCTGTTCTAATCATATCATAACTGCTTTATAGTTTTTCCAGTACAACAGTTCCTGCCTTTGATGATACTAGAATACCCCTGGCCAAGCGTTGCGAAGGAGCGCGACCAATGGGCATGTTCAGGTCGAACGAGAACGAATTCCTCTTGTGCTATGACGGTAAGCTAAGCAACTATCATGATGAAATTGACTTGACGTGCGCTTCAGAATTCGGTCTCTACGTCGATAAGCATGGAGAGCCTAGTCGACAAAATGGCACCGTCGAATGGGAGGGTACTGCTGAGCGCGTCGCTCTCCATGCACCCTACTTTATGATATTCGACACACGATTCATCGAAATCCGTGACCTGACGACTGGTCGCTTGGTTCAAATTATCCCTGGTAATGATGTACGATGCATTTGGGATGGTCGAGGTGTAAGCAGTAGTGTCATGGCAACGCCGGCTGGCGATCACATTATCCAGGAAGCTCAAGTGCACGCCGTCATGAACGCGGAGACTTCTCCTGCCGGAGCATCAAGATCGAAAGCAGTTGCTCAATGTGTGGTAGAGCTTATACCAACTCTTCCTCTCACCGGACCCGGACCTTTGACGATGCAAGATCGGAAAGAAGCTTACTTCCCCCCCTCGCAATATCCTCCCTCTCAATATCCTCCATCCCATCCCTCCCAGTATCCTTCCTCCCAGTATCCTGCATCTCAATATCCTGCATCTCAATATCCTGTATCTTATCCCTCCTGTATCTTACCTACCTCACCAGAAACAGTGCGATCCAATGGTCCCGCGGGGTATAATGGCAGACCCATTTACCCAACCATGACCCTTTAATGTATATGACGATATCGGCTTGGACTTATAGTAACATGCGCCCTCGACTTCTTTTGTTGTGTACTTTAATACCATTTGAGTTTGCGAGTATCTGTACAGATTCGAACTTTGGTGATGCCATTATAATTATGAACTGACAAATGTCAACAACCTTCCAGCGTTTATTACACTTAGTGCTTGTTCCTGTGATGGACATTCCACCATGAATTCTAAACGTCATCGCACTTCATCGTCTCACGATTCTTCTTCTTCGACGGAGACCCAACATCCAACTAAATCCTCTCGAACCGTCCCAGGACAGGCTGAATCAGAGGGTGGCAACCATCCACTTCTTTGTACTCTTCCCCCAACATGCAACCACAAACCAACTCCCTTGGCCAATTCTCGCGAACTTGAAGCTCACTACGCTACATACCATGCCCATGTCTGTGAACAACACGGTTGTGGAGCTGTCTTCCCCGAAGTACGGTTGTTGGAGCTGGTGAGCACTCACACAAGTCATGTTGTATCGCTCTTGACTTCGGCATCATCCAGCATCAGACCGAGTGTCATGATCCTTTAGCTGCTGTTCGGAAAGACAGGGGAGAGAAGATTGTGTGTAGACCTTTGATTTGTGTGATCTCATGATACTGAGCGATTTATATACTAGTTCGGATGCCACCTTGCATCTTGCGCTAGGCTTTTCTCTACACCGAAAACGCGACGTCTTCATCTGATTCAGGCCCATGGATACCCCAAAGAGTACTTTTTTGCAGTTACGAACAAGGGCATAGGTGGCCTTCTGAGGAAATGGGGTGAGGGAGCGAGTATGGTTCGTGGAGAATGGAAGCCGAGAGAAGAAAAGACAGAAAATGAGGAATCCGGAGATGAAGACAATGACAAGGACGATATCGACGACCACGTCATTGACGATGCTGGACACACTGATAATGACTTGCATTTAGGACACGACATACACGCTAGCGAGAACACAAAGACAGCGGAACACATAAAGACAGATGAAGCCCTTGATGGACTCGTAGATACTATGGGATCCCTCTCACTGATACCTCCATCCATCCGATTTGGCCGAGGTGGCAAGAAGGGAGGATTCCTCCCAAATTCTGAACGAGGCGGTCATGGAGGATATAGCAACAACCACAATAGTGGCTACCGAGGAAGAGGGAGAGGTGGAATAGGTAGAGGGCGTGGAGGAACTCCTCACGCTTCGACAGCAATGGATATTGATACTCCAGTTGCCCCACTTACACAACCTCCTCTAGGACGTGTTGGGAGGGGACGTGCTGGAAGCATCCATCGTCCAAGAGGAAGGGGTGGAATCAGAGGGGCCACTCTCTGACAACGAAGGATAAGTTATGACTCCTATTGCTGTATCTAGAAGTCGATGACATGTATATGCATGTGGATATTGTTCATCTGAATTCCTAATGATATTCGCAGTGTGCCTATGAAAAGGAGTGAACCAACTTATTCTCTAGATTCAAATCTCCGGCTTCAATATAATTCTGGTTTGGAAAGTACCAACTACGGCAATTCAAATAGTCATGTGAGTTGTATGTTTGCATTGAAAATCTTCCGTATCTTCGTTAATTTCGTTCAAGTGCGAGGCGAAGAAAGGGGCTTTCTGCGGAATAGTAACCTCCAATTTTGGTTTGATTCAGTTGAATACCTCCTGTGGATAACCAAGTTAACATGAATATGGCAGCGACTACATCAACCGCCAAACTTTCTCCATATAAAATCGAATATCACGAAAATGATATTCGATGGGCAATTTGGTGTACCCTGTTATGGAAGGTACCTTTAACTGTGGGAATTTATATGTTTAGATTGCTGAGAGACAAATCTATCCATTACTTGGTAATAGAAAGTCTTTCGAAAGACCCCAGCAGTTTGTGAAGCAAGCATGTGACTCTCGGAAATTGCCGGCATGGGTAAGTATAGATGTTACAAGTAATTGTAGTTGCTTTGGTTGGATACACGCGCCAAAAATCTTGTTGAAGTGTCCCAAGCCAGTTCCTCACAAAAATAGCCACATACCATGATTGGAGGTCACTGACATGACCACCTCCTCTCTACCAGTGGGTGTTTCTGTGGGCCTGAAAAGGTTTCTTGTGTTCTATAATACCTCTTGTGTTCATCCCCACCCCTTTGCCATCCCGGTCTTTAACATCAGGTCCTCCTCCACAACCAGGTACCAACCAAGCTTGTGGATCAATGTTACACATTTGGAGTAGTTCTAGAATACTCCTTTTACAAGCACCATGAGCAGACTGAGGATAACTACCATCTCCAACATTATAGTACTTCTGCCATTCCGCAATGAGATGGCTGGCATACACAAGAATGGGACAATATTGATTGTCTCAATGCATTGCATGTGAGGAGGCCAGTTCAAACAAAGACTACAAATGGCATGGCCTACTACCTTGTGGGCATGGAGCTTACAAGACAACACCTGTGGCAGAGGACAGCAGCACATGGACCTCCCCCAAGTGTATACTCCACACCAGAGACTGAGGAGGTGGTCCATCCTTGTCAGGCCCACTGATCCAATGCCTCAAGCCAAAGGACACGACCAAAATGTACATCAGTCCTGATGTGTCCACCTCATGCTGAGGCTGACTCTATGCCATCCATCCCTCGGCTATGACTAGGCAGTGTGCACTACCAGGAGGCCTCCTGTGTCATGCTGGCTCTGTGCCTATGCCTCTGGGGAATTTATATGCCTCAGACCACACAGTATCACCTATCCTCATGGCATACAGTTGAATGATCTGCCTTCTGTGGGACTTGTCCTTTTCTTTTTAGGTATTGAACCTCGTGCTATGTAGCAAGAAAATGAACGTTGGTTGAATTATGTATCCAATGACTTTGTGCTATATTTTGTTTACAGTTCGGTTACACGTGATCGTCGCTCGCCTCAACTTTGGTTCCGGTGGAAACATAGTTTTAACTTTCAACAATCTCGGTCTATCGACAGTGGACGGCACACTCGTCACATAGACTCATTGTTTGGACATAACAAACTCTGGGATCGTTCTCTCGATATCTCATAGCGTTTCCAGCACTAAACCCTTATTGGAGCGGGCGTCCGATCCGGGAATCTCTGAATGACGGCATACCTTCACTTTTTTTTTGAAAAAATAATGATGACATCGTGCTCTGGGTTCCCTGCGATAGAATACCTTGATCTTATTGTTGAGGGTGCTGTATAATATGAGGTGTGTTCGGGATATAGCACATGTTAAGTCTCAACCCAGGATTTTCAGCCTTCTACAGTCCTCTTTACGGTTTTGTCATTACTGCCAAGACTAGCCCGTCTCAGAACGAGGTTTTCCAAGTAATACGAAGCTGACTGGTATAAGCTTAGAAAGAGAGCTTCATGGGCCGAATTTTCTCCAAAGCTTTGGGAGATTACCTTTTTGAGTGGAAATACGGTGATTCGCAACAAAGGATCCCGAGTCCCGAGTTTGATCCCTGGTTTTGAAGAATAACGATTGTTGTTCAGCATCGAGGCAGGTAACCAAAGTTCTATTCCATTTCATCGATCTGAGTACCAATAATGTCATACTAGGATCATCTCGGGGATTTGTGTTGGTGCTTTGGTTCCTTTGTCATTGCGCCCATCACAGCTATCATTGAAGATGGCTAGCGGGAACACCAGCCACTGACTCATACTCAAATCCTCGCCAACAAGTCGCCTGTTCATTTACAACACGTCAATGTCAGGGTGAATGGGTGGAGCTCTGCAGGCTGTACATACATACCGTTCCTTTGTCATTGCGCCCATCACAGGTATCATTGAAGATGGCCAGCGGGAACACCAGCCACTGACTCATGCTCAAATCCTCGCCAACAAGTCGCCTGTTCATTTACAACACATCAATGTCAGGGTGAATGGGTGGAGCTTCGCGGGCTCTTGACTTCAGATGTCAAATTCTACATCATGCATGGTTGAACAGTTTGCTATGTGCAAGACTTGTCCTCTCCTTTTTACGAGAGAGATCATGCCGGCTACATACAACCAAACGGTTATCAGAACAACTGGCCGACTAGCTCAGTTGGTTAGAGCGTCGTGCTAATAACGCGAAGGTCTTGGGTTCGATCCCCACGTTGGCCAATTGCTAGTTGACCTTTTGAGTTCTTTTTCTTTCGTTGTGCTACGAAACCAAGTCAAATGCAATATCTAAAAGAACCTAAGATGATCGTAGAGAGGTACCTTCCATTCTGAGACCGTCCCGATACAAGACAGCATCGACGAGTTCCTTCAATGTGTATCAAGGCCTACACGTGATCGTCCCTCTAGGCCAAAGTTTGCACTTTGAACATCCTCTTTTGTTTCCTCGTGTTCCCAAAACAAAACTGGACACACCCGGAATTGAACCGGGGACCGCCCGCAGCTATACAGAGCTTAATGATGCTAAGCGGGCGTGATAACCAACTACACCATGTGCCCTTAAGTTCTCTCCTCCTCACATAACATAGAGCGCAGACTCCCCGATAACCCAACAACTACACTAGATATCTATAGCCTCAAGGCCAGCCAGCACAGACACACAGAAACACTCTACCACATACACCTAACCCATTAACCCCCCCCAAAAAAAAAAACAAAACAACCCAAAAAAATCACCTCGAACTCAACTCTTGTCCTTCAGGACCCCACTTCCACCTCTTAACCTGCACAATCCACTCCGTCCTCGCATTCACATCCATCTCCTCACTCATCATCGTATCCGTCACATACACGCCCTCCTTTGCAAACCTGAACATGTCCTCGCCGAGGTTCCGCTGCAGCGTCTGCAGCACCAACTGCTTCGGCTTACTATCCTCGTCCGCATCCGCCTCCAGGCCCGCCGCCGCCGTGTTCTCGTTAGCATCATTCACAACCCCATCGTCGTTCCCAGTCTCGCAATGTTCATCACGCGACTGCATCATCTCTTCCCGAATCTCGCCGGGCGACAGAGGCGGTGGATTCACCGGCGCCGCCGACCACCCAACCACTGCTGTCCGCGTCGTCGTCTCGCGCGCCGCCGGCCCCTCCACCACCACCTCCTCATCCTCCACATCCAAAACCAACGACACATCATACTCCACAAACAGCGTCCCGATGCACGGCGAGAGGAGGTACCTCTCCTTTGCCGTCTCGAGAACGACGGACCGCACGGGGGGCAGCGCAGCGTCGATGTTGAGCGCCGGATCCACAGCGCGTGCATCCATCTTCCGCTTCTTCCGGGGCGGGGGATGCACGAATGAAGATACAGGCGGGGGGAACAACACGTCCCTCAGCACGTCAGCTTCGAACTTGAATCTACACGCACGATACCGTTTGAACGATTTCGCAACAACACCAAGGTAGGACTTACCCAGCTTGGATATCGCCAGCAGGCCCGAGCCCAAACGTCACGGTCTGCACACTCATCTGCGCATCCTCCTCTGGATCGGGATGGTACGTCGCGCCGTTAAGGTCCACCTCTGGCCTCTCAGCGACTGCCTCTAGCACGGTCGCGTTGGGCACCCGTCTATGAGGCCAATCCCATCCTGTGCGGCGTTTACGTCCAGCCACGCGCGGACGCTCGGAAACCGATATCGTCGGCAGCCCGACAACATGCGCACGCCGCTCATGATACTCCGCCAACCGCTGTTTCCGGCTCTTGCGCCCCCTCAGCGCCGTCGACTTTCCCTTCTTGACCAAATTCAGCCAGTCATCAGAAAACACCACCGAAAGACCTCACCTCTTCAAACTGAAACCCAACAATCTCAATCGCACTCCCATCATGCCCCGCTCCCCACCACGCACTAACCAACCCCCTCCCATCATCCTCTTCTCTTCTTTCATCACCATCCCCGACCCACCTCTCCCCAAACCCGCCCAAAAACCGCCCGACAACCTCCTCCCTACTGCCCCCACACACATTCTCACCCCCAACACACCTGAGAACCCTCACCTCAACCCTCGCGTCCCTCCCCTCCTCCCTCGCGCGCTTCGCCCCGCTCCACGTCGCCCACCCGGCATGCACAGCACACAGAAAGACATCAGAGTCGTCCGTGTATATCCGGCGGCGGCGGCGGCGGGGGGCCGGTGCGGATGGGGACGAGGGGAGCGAGGGGGACGGACGGCCTCCTGGTGTGCCGCCGCCCCAGAGGCGGAGGGGCCGGGGGGGTCGTGTGCGTGGGATGTGCGCGTTGGGGATGAGGATCGTAAGACGCGTCTCGGTGTCGACGGTGTAGGGTGCGTGTGGTTGAGGATCAGCAGTGGACTGCGCTGTAGACGGCCTCTCGCCCGCGTCGTTCTCCTTCTGCACGGCAACGTGTTCATACACTCCCGGCGGCCTCCTCGGCCTCTGCACCTGCGCACTCCACTCCCACCCGGCACCGGGCACTGGGACGGATACCGGCACGGGCATCGCCACATTTCGATCCTCATCGGGCGGGTGCGGAAGCCCGACGTACCCGTACCCATACGGGTTCGGGTTGGCGGGGTGCTCTGGACCTGGGGCTGGGTGCAAGAGAGGCGGTTGAGGGGGCGGAGGGGGCGGAGGGGGCGGTGGGGGCGGTGGGGGGATGCCGGGATGGGCGGGCCACCATGGCGCACGATCCATCTCGCGGTCAATTTCGTCTTGGGCTTTGGGGCGTTTAGGAGGCGGTTCGACGCGCTCGCGTTCGCGTTCCCTCTCCCTCTCCTTCTCGCGTTCCCTCGGCGCAGGCACAGGCGAGGCAATCCTACTCGCCGGTGCGCCCGACGTACTCACAAACTGCGTATGAAACTTGTTCTGCGTCCCATACTGCTTCTGCACATGTGGGGGTGCCAGAGCAAGAATCGGCAGCTCCTGGCGTGGCGGGAGGCCTGGACCAACCATGGGGTGGGACTTGAGGACGGGTGGAGGGGGCCCGAGAGGGTGGTGGAGATGCGGAGTGCTGCGGTCGCGGTCGATGCTCCTTTTGCGTGGATAACGGTCATAGTAGTCTCTTTCTGCAGCCCAGTCGCGATCCCGGGTGGGCGTATGAGTGCGGCTGCGGTGGATTGGCATGCTCTCATCGGTGTTGCTGTGTGGCCGCCGGGTTTCTGTTTCTAAATGGAACGGTTGGGAGGAAGGAAAAAAAGAATCGTCAGACTCGCCTTTGATGGCAGAAGCCGGGGGCGGCCCCCAGACACCGGGCGCACCGCCACCAGCAGCGACGGACTGAAGCGAGGCCATTGCGGGCGACGGGGGCGGTGGGGGAAGACGGTGGTGGGCGGTGGGCGACGACGACACGGGCGGCGCGGACGGCACGGGCGGTGGGGGCGGATAATGGACGGCGGGGGCGGGCACGGGCGGTGGGCGGGGGTGGTGGCGAGTGTGAGCGGTCGTCGTCGTCGTCGTCGCTGTCGTCGCCGGGGTTGTTGTCGTCGTCGTCGATGGCGGCGGCGGGGCGGCGGGGGGATAATGGCCCCAGGGGCGGTGCCAGCGGGGAGACTGGGGAGCGGCGGCGGGCGGGTCGGGCGGCGGGCGGCGGCGGTGTTCGTCGGACGGAGAATCCTGCAGCAAGTCGGCGACGTTCATGGCGACGTGGTTGAACGAAGAAAAGATCGACTTTGATCCCATCAATATTTGCAGTTTATTCGTTTCATTACATTTTATCTTTACAATTCATTTCATCTTTACATTGCATTTCATTTCAATTCATCTTTCACCTCCCACCCTTCACCTTTCACCTTTCACCTCCCACACCTCTCTCCTACCAACTTTATTCATTTCATGTTTACATTACATTTCATCTTTCACCTTTCATCTTTACATTTCTATTTCACCTCCCACCTTTCACCTTTCACCCTTCACCTCCCACCTTTCACCTCCCACCTCCCACCTCCCACCTTTCACCTTTCACCTCCCACCTTTCACCTTTCTCCTCCCACCTTTCTCCTCCCACATCTCTCTCCTACCAACATCACCATTTCTTCTGCACCCCAGTCGCCCACAACACTCACTCCAACAGGCTCTCCTCCTCCAACAGCCACACTCAGCGCAGGCAGCCCCGCCAACGACGCCGGCACCGTCAGCACATCCTGCACGTACCCCTCCACGCCCTCTGGCCCCTGGCCCAGCTTCGGTGCCGTCCCAACCGCAGATCCGTGTATCAGCACATCCACCTCTTCAAACACACGAGCAAAGTCGCCCCTCACAAGCTCCCGCACCCGCTGCGCCTGCAGGAAATAATTGTCAAACTTGCCGGCACTCAGCGCGTATGTTCCCAGCAGAATCCGTCGCTGCACCTCCGCCCCAAACCCTGCAGACCGCGTGTACGCATAACGCTGCCCTGCCGTCAATTCCATTCCCCTCGGCGCACGCACATTCATCCCTGCATGCCTCGCGTCAACAACCCACCAGAATTCTGAAATCAACTCACCATACTGCACCCCATCAAACCTCGCCAAATTGCTGCTCGCCTCCGCACTCGCAAGCACATAATACGCACTCAGCGCATACTCTGTGTTCGGCAGCGAAACAGGCACAATCTCCGCCCCGAGCGCCTTCAGGCCCCTCAACGTCCTCCTCACCAACCCCACCACATCCTCCGCCATCTCCTGTGGAAAGTACTCCTACGATCTCTCAGTCTCCTTGCCACGAAACAAGAAACCCAACACCTCACCTGCGGCACACCGATCCTCACTCCATCCAGTCTCCCTCCCGACAGCCCGAGCTCCTCCACCCTCCTCCTCCACCGCCCCCTCGCCCTCTCCCTCTTCTCCACTGACGCAGACGTCGGATCCCTCGCATCATACACATCCAGCACCCCAAACACCTCCCTCACACTCTCCACATCCGCCCCAAAAATCCCCACACAATCCAAACTATCCGCAAACGACACCACCCCCCATCTACACCACAACATCAGAAACCTCTCCCAAAAAAAAAACCAACGAACCGCGATAAAAGCCCATACGACGGCTTGAGTCCCACGACGCCGCAGTACGACGCAGGCAGGCGCGTCGAGCCGCCCGTATCCGTGCCTAACGCTCTGCAGAACAATCAACAACAGCCCACTCACCCCACCGCGCGCACACTCACACTCTACACATCCCCGCCGCAACAGCCGCCGCGCTGCCCCCCGAGCTCCCCCCCGCCACACGCGGCGCCTCTCCGGCCGCGCGGGCAAAGTACGGATTACGCACCGGTCCATGTATAGAGTACACATTCATCGATCTGTAGCGTACATACTCAGCATAAGCATACCCATACCCATACCCAGAAAAAAAAACAACGCACCCCATTCCAAACTCATCACAATTCGTCTTGCCAACAATATCCGCGCCCCGCGCGCGTAACAGCCTGACGACCGTCGCGTCGTACCCCGGCTCAAAATCTACAATACAGCCCACAATCACACACCGCCCCACCCACCCTAAAAAAACCACAACCCACGCACCTCGCAAAACCAACGACGAACACCCAGTCCCCATATCCCTCGTACATATATTCTCCTTCACCCCCACCGTCCAGCCTCGAATCCCGCGCCCACGCCCACGCCCGGGTGGAGCACCCCCCGCCTCGGGCGGCGCGACGCGCACAAACGCATTCACGACCGCATTGTACATCTCGATACGCCGCCGACACGTCTGGCCGTCGAGCGCGAGCAGCGTGCGCGGGCTTATGCGCATTTGCTCTGTCGTTCGGTCGGTGGGGCTGATGAGAGTGCCGCCATCAAAATTTTTATTACGTATGTATGTCCGATGTCCGACGCGTCGCGGGGTGGCTCTAGCTACGCCATCCTCGCGTAGCCTGAGCGCTGAGTTCTCGGCAGCGGCAGGAGATCATTGTTATCATGTCGAACGATATATTACATGTGAATTACCATCGATGTACATTGCTCCAAAATGTAGTGTGTGAATCTTGCGTTGATGATAAATAAATTGACTATAGGCCAGATCCTCAAGACCTGATATTTCGATGTAAATCCGCCTTTGCCTTTGATTAATGTCTGCTATATTGCACCGCCTGACCTACCCACCAATGAGCTAGCTATTCCTGTGCAGCCATTTCCCACTTCAAAGAAAAACTCTTACTCATACCGGTGTTACATATAGCATGTCTAGTTCCTCATCTTGATTTGTTCAAGTTCGGATACTCCAAAGATCACTGGTATCACCACTCCCTGCAACAGCCCTGCCAGTAAGTAATCCATAATCCATTTAATATAAATCCCAATTCATCTAATCTACCTCACCACATCCCCAGGGTTCCGACTCTTGGCAAAAGTGGCAAGGCCGTACAGAGGACCTGTGTATAGCCAATACCACATAATCTGAATTGTGAAGCAACATATCCTATACACACAAAACACAACAGCCCCCAAAACTTGACTTTTTCATACATACATATAGATAGATAGATAGAAAGCCAACACATGTCTATGCACCCCCATCTGCTGGCACATCATAGTCATCAAGCCAAGTAAACATCTTTGTCTTTGTCTCGTGCACATTGTCCATTTGACATTCTGAGCATTGAAAGAACAACATTTCTTTGCAAGCATGTATCGAGAATCCTTACTAGATATCCTTGCAGACAAGACCCTGAAGCTTTGTTGCCTCAGCAGCAGCAGTGCATTCATTACAAACAAGAATAAAAGCTACACACTAACTCAAGGGCACATGGTGTACTATATAGTCATCAGAGACTGGGGGGAGGTCAACATTGAGCAGATTCTCAAGGTAATGAAGACAAGAGGGGGAATAGCATAGTCCTTTGTGACATGGAAAAGCTACAATGGAAGTGTTGAAATAATATAGCATGCCACACACAGTGGAGGCCATCCAAGAGTTTTGGAAAACAAGAGGACCTGCAGGAGACAGAAACATGGCAAGAAGCATGGCAATTGTTGCAGTACACATGTATAGCAAAAGCATTGATAGAAGACATATTGAGAAAGACTTGTACATGAGCACATCCCCCACAAAACCCATGCTAGTTGACCCCAGCCATGAACTTGGTA